>PVHY01018196.1:0-29734 GCA_004024945.1 Uropsilus gracilis
CCCGCGCCTTCGTCTCCGGCCACGCGTCCTAGCAGCCGGGTTCCCCGAACCCCCCGAGCCCCGCCCATCTGCCGACCACGCCCTTCCACCTGCGCGCTGGTCTGAAACGGCTCTCCTCAGCCTGCCCCCTTACCGTTGCCTCCCACTTTTGCCCTACCCCTCACGACGCCACTCGCTTCGACCCTCTCCCTGCACTTCCCCTTCACCTTCCCGCGCTCTTTCGGGACCGAATCCCACCCCGAGCCCCCGCGGGGTGCGTTCCCCGAGCAGCCCCGAAAACTGTCAGCGATTACCAGGACGGACCCCGCTTCCGATGCTGATCAATTAAGATCGACTGGTGCAGGGGAGCTGGGGTAAAGAGGCTCCAGCTCTGGGCGGGCGAGACGTCCGAGAGAAGGTCGGGCAGTGCTGGCGATCACGCCCGCGGTCATCTCCCCGGCGGCCAGGACAAAAACCAGGGGGGTCCCGACTGACCGACGTGGGGAGACTGGCTTCTGGCCACAGGACCCCCTCCTCTTCTCGAGGGTGGAATCCAGACCCCCTCCAATTAAGTCTAAATCGCTTTCGCGAGAGCTGGAATGCCCAGACCAGGGGTCACTCATCACTTCTCAGGGAAAGGCAGTGTCCTGTCGTAGCGACGGCAGCGAGAAGAGAGAGCTTCGCTTTTGAAACTATCAAACGTGAACAGACGTGTCTGACACGTGTCTGACACAAAAGAATTCTAAGTTGGACTGTTAGGAAATTGAAGAAAAGGGTTCAATCTTGGAAATTACCCCGTGGGCTCTGAAGCAAAAATAAACACCACTCGCACCTCAGAGAGGGTAAGAAAAGAAACAGGCTCTTGTAGGAGGTATAGAAGTGATAGTTAAAACCATACCAGTCACAGAAAGGATAAAGGACAGATTTTTGCAGTTCCACGAGATTAAAAGTAATTCCGTAAAAAGCAATGCACCCTGATTATTGCTTTTCATTATAAAGGGGATTTAATTGTTCTAAATACATTCAATAAGATCGTAATTATAACGTGTTCTGAGTGCTTCAGACGCCCAGCATTAAAGAGATCAGCATTTTTTTCCCCTTTTAATATCTGTCCTACCTCCCACCCACCCCCCACCCCCCACCCCCAGAATCTGTTTTTTAAGAAAGGTCAGTGTAGGCCCGGCAAAGTGGTGTGTGCTTGTAAACGACAGCTTATGGAGTCGGGGCAGGGTCTCGGGATCGCGGTTCTAGTCCCACTGAGGGCAACACAGTGAGACCTAGCCCCCCAAAAACAGCTGGGCATGGTGGAACGCGCCTGTAATCCTAGCTACCTGGGAAGCTGAGGCTGGGGATTGCTTGAGTCCGTGGTACCACGGGCAACGTGAGCCTGCGGTTCCACGGGCAAAAATAGCGAGACCTAGTCTCAGAAAAAGAAAAGGTCAGTGTCTTCCAAGGGACCAAAGCAACCGGGTGGGGCTGACATAGAGAAGACAATGTGATTTGAGTGTATGAGGAAGGATTTCCACCCCATCTACCCAAAATTTTCTATCTCAAGACTATGCCTCACCTCCCACTGATTAGGTAGACACATTTCATATTTCAGGTATTCCTTCATTCACCTACATAAACTGTGGGTGTCTTTGGGAGAGCCACAATTTGTTTTTATGGGAGTAAAGAGGGGAGGGCAAGCATTTTGATTCTTTAGTCACAGCCTGGCTTGAATATCTTCCACCTGGCCGTCACATTGCTGTCTGAAGTACCTAGCAGAAATTACTGAATTTAGGTGCCAGGAGTTTGGATTATGTGATGGTGCAATGAGAAAAAAATAAGAGTTCCAAGCCTCAAGGCACTAAAGTCATTTTATAGCACATATTTGACAGGATTATGTGGATAACAAGAAGGAAAAGAGGTTAGGGTCAGGTAGAGAGCAGCATGAGCAGCTTGTTCCTGGTCCCAAGACATGATGTCAACAACATTTTAAATTATTTTTTTATCATTTTTCACTTTCAAACAGTATTTAATTTCTCCCCTCATGTGTAGCCTCTGTAGTTCTCCCACCACCATAGCACCCACCACCACAGTCCCTAGTGCTCTTACCTTCCCTGCTTGGAATCTTCCGCCTCCCCCTCCCCTGCTGTATGCCTGCTATCTACAATCTGTCTGCACGCTTTGCCTTTTTTCCTAACCTTTTGTTTAGTTTCTCTAAATTCCACCTATAAGTGAAATCATTCAATATTTCTCTTTTTCCTTCTGACTTAATTTACTTAGCATAATTCTTTCCAGCTCCACCCAGGTTGCTGCAAATAAGATGCCAACAACTTTAAAACCAGGTCCTATATCTAGCACATACTCTATGAAGTGAACAAATTGAGACAGTCCCTAAGACAGTCCCTAATATCAACAAATAACATCCTAGTATAAACAGAAATTCCTGAAGAATTTCTGTAGTACTGATTAAGACTTTATTTACATAAGCTTGAAACATATTATATAAGAGACTGTCAAATGTTTTGCTACCTGTGGGGATTATAAGTATCTGTTTATTAAAGGTCAACGTAAAGTACCATTTTTATAATCAGAGCGAAGTATCAAATAACTCCTGGAAATGTTATTCTCTTAAATTCAAGTCAAAAACACTATTTCTGATCTCAAAGCAGAATAAGGCCCACCTATTTCCTATGCAGCTAAATCAGTCCCCTCCCCCACCCCAACCCCAGTTTTGTTTTATGCTCATAGATTCTTGGAAGTCAGAAAATACAGATGTATGAGTCTAGTGCTGTCTTCCCTGTCTTTGTCTCAAACTTTGTAGATCAAGTTTGGGGACCTGAGCCTTGCACAAACCTTAAAGTTCATGACACTCAGTGGCTCTTATGGGGCGTTTCCCAGCCTTTTTTAGGCAGGAACATTCTGTGAACTTACTGTGAATTTCCTAGAACCCAGTAGAAGGCATTCTCATCCCCCTCTGTCCTGCCCTACTAATTCAACCTCTTCACTAATCCTTATCCTCATGGCTTGTGCTTTCTGGAGCATGACTGAGCCCTTTTGGGCTATCTATAATTCTCAAAGTTTAACAACTAAGGTTGTTGACAGCATGGAAAGAATCTGAGAAAAACACATCTTAAGTCTAATTGAACTTTCTTTTTCCAGCTGATGACCTTAAATTCTGCTAACCATGCAGAAGTTTATCTTCTTGTCTCTCTTGGTCATTTTTCACTTGTTGCAAGACCTAAAGTTTGAATTCTTAAGAAGCAATTGTGCAATGTCTTTGGCCTAAATGTTAACAAATGTATTTATCTCAAGATGTGGTTTCTTATGTTGCTGTTATCTCTCAAGCAAGTTGTAAATTCCATTAAAAAGTGTACACAGATGTGAGACCCCCCCATGAAGTGGGAGCAAAGCCATGAATTGCAGATTTTGTCTGCAGCCAGCTTTGAGCTCTTGGGGCAGACACCATGAACAAAGTTCATCCTCCCCAATTTAAAAACTACATGTAAAAAAGTTATCATTAAAATTAAATGGTGACAGACATGTCCAAGGAATACTGTGTCCCTCTGCAAATCTAATGATAGATGAATATGTGAGATGGCAACTAAGTGAGCAACAGAACAGGCCGGAATGGCAGTGATATCAGGAAATAGTCTCATCATGTTAGAAGCCTCTGAATGAGTGTAAACAGTAGCTGTATCATCAGAGAAATCAATTGCTTCCACATGTCAGCTTTCCACAGCACCTTTTTATTGTTGCTATAAAAATTGTATCATGTAACATTTCGACTGGAATTTAAAAAAAAAGGAGAGGCACCTGCTGTATATTCTCTAGGTATTTTTGAAAACGCAGAATGTTCCTTTTGGCCACATAAGTGGAAATCTACAAGAAAGGTGATAAGGGTAGACATGAAGGGGCTGGACACTGTTCAAGAGGAACGCCTTACACTTGTTACCATGGCAACACTGGAAGTTTCTATAAGGTTACCCAGCATGCACTGGCTTTGTGGTAGACAAACAAGGGCAAGATCCCCACCATGGAAATTTACCTTGGTATTGAGCATAGTGGCACTCAGAGTCGAGCAGTCTTCCTGAACATGTGAAAGAAAAATGATCAGAAAAAAAAAAAGGGAGGCCAGAGAGAAGGCTACTTGGGTTCAACTGAAGCACACCACCCTGCTCTATCCAGATAGACATTGTATGAAAACCAAAGGAAAGGGGCTTGAGCTCCTAGAATTCATGAGTTTATGGCATGAAGAAGTGAGGGAAAGTAAAGGTCCTTTACACTGTAAAAAGAAAAAAAAAGTCATATAAATAAATAAGTAAAAAGTGTACACAAAGCCTTTTCAAGATCTTTACATTACAATTGTGTCTGCACAGGAACAGGATCCAAACTTTACTAGCAAGTTTAAACTCTTGTGTAGTTTTTCAATAATTGCTTTTACACCTCAACAATTGACCTTTATTTAGGCAAAGATAAGGCTTTTCTAGTAGCTGCTATAGTTCCTAATGCAATGTTGTACACCCAGTGATGGAAACATTTTTTTTGAAGAACATATCATTAGATGAAACTTGTTGAGTACCTACTATATGTAAACCAGAGTGCTATGCTCTGTGGTGATGGATGAGAAGCAATCCAAGATATTCCATTTTTCACAGTCTATCAGGAAAAATCACAATGTAATAAACATAGAAATCAAACACTGGCAAATTCCAACAGGGAATGATTCATCAAGGAGTTCAGAAAAAGGCATAATAGAAAGACATTCACTTAAATTGGGCTTGCAGAGTAGACAGACTTGGGGTAAGTGAAGCAAGAATAGGGAGGTTAGTTAGAAGGCGGGTTGTGTTGTGTCTCAATTGTTTGAGATACAAGTGGCAACAAGGCTAGAACAGTGATTTGGACCTCAGATTGAGCAGGGTTTCAAAATGCAGGCTAAGAACTTTAGACTCTCCTTAGGTCATAGGACACTAGTGAGCATTTTAAAGCAACACTGAGCTTTAGAAAGATCATGCTGTCACTGCATGTCCCAATAGATGGAAACATGAGATTAGAGGCAAGGAAAAGAGCTGAAAGACTGATGCAACTTCAAAGAGGAAGGACTGGATTATGTGGTAAAAAATAAGAGGAAGCAGAACTAATCAGCCCTTGATTCTTTCTCAAGTGAGTTCTCACAGATTTTCTTCCTATTTGACTTAGACAACTTGTGGGAGATATTAGTTCCATTTGACAAATAAGGAATAAGGACTTTATCAAAGCTAATTGATTTACCCAGGTTTTCTCAGCTGATAAACCACAAGACCCTGCTACAGACTGTTGTCTTCGTATCACCAAGATGCCAGATGCAGAATTCAGGTAATCCTTTGGTGTGAAGGACAAGCCAGAATCTGCGCTTAGAAATGGTGGATGAAACCAGGCATGGTGGCATGCGCCTGTAATCCCAGCTACCTGGGAGGCTGAGGCTAGGGATCACTTGAATCCGCAGGTTAGAAACAACCCTGGGCAACATAGTGAGACCTAGTCTCTAAAAAAAGAAAAAGAAAAACATGAAGCTGAGCATGGTGATGTGCACCTGTAATCCCAGCACTGGGAGGCTGAGGCTAGGGATCACTTGAGTCCGCGAATTCAAGACTACCCCAGGCAATATAGCAAGACTTAGTCTCTAAAAAAAAAAAGTGGTGGATGAAACACTTGAAATGGAAGAACTCGCATGGGACAACAACTGACCAACTCTCCACTGTTCTATAGAAACACTTTCACTAGCCCTTTCAAGTTTAGACAAAATAAACGGCAAGAGAAAATACAGAAACCTAGAAAATGCAGTAAGCAAATGAAAGCATTTGGAAAGAATCTGCCACAAGGTGAATTTTCTGAAGTGTAAGATGAAGCACCTCGCTCTGGAGGCTTAACCAGACAATGTATACTCTCCAGGAGATGAGAAGGATCATAAAGGGATTTCAGGAGGAATCAAATCTAGTGGAAGAGATGGATCTTGGGGCAGGGAATTAGAATAGTACATGTGGAAAACAGAAGCAAGAGTTGACTGTAAAAATGATGAACGAAATGTTGGGAGGGAAGTAGAAAGAAGACAGAAAAGATGCTTGAATTAATATTCACTCATTGTTCACTTCTGCTCTTCCTACTCTCACCCTTCTTCCATTGTAGTCTACTTTGTGCTAGCTAGTGAACCAGACTCAGAGATACAAATAGGTTGCTCTGTGATAATATGTGAAAAACTTCCAGGAACATGGTAATAATATGTTAATGGACTATCAACCTCTCTTTAAACATATGAAATGACTAGGAGGGTCACCCTTGGGAAGCCTGCCATTCAATTTCCAGATCTTTTTGTTTTAGAAATAATGTTCCTTTGTGCTGGTTTCTAATTTAAGAAACGCTTCTACATGCATTATCTCACTTACCTCTGCAGAAGGTCTTACTTATTCAAATTTGTCTCCCCAACTATTAGAACCCTGGTTAAGCAGGGTTATTTAAATTACTCTCAGCACACAGGAAAAGCTAGGCTCTTCTTCTGAACCATTCCTTCTGGTTAAGGAGCCTAAGTTTTATGGCTGTTCTGCTTTGAAGACATGGATTTGAGTTACTATGCTCTCCTGGTCTGTCAGCATTTTTCTTAAAGGTAGTGTCCTGTGTAAGTGAAAAACTCCAGATGAATTTGCCAAGTTTAAATGGCACCAGCCACTTTCCTTTACTTTACCATTAGCCTAGTTCTTTTGATGCTGCAAATCAAAGTTTGGAGTTGACATCACATTTCTTAAAAATATTGGTCTTTATCCAACTTTAATTTTGACCCCTTTTCAAGTAAATTGCACAAAAGAATAATAGCTATAATAATAGTTATTAAAAGAATAACACTTACCCATAAGTGTTAAGATGAAAAAAGGATAAACAAATGTCTATTAAGGCTAGAACATTTCTAGAAGGATATGTAAAAAAGTGGTTCTTTCCTTCTACATAGTGGGAAAGGGCGGTCCTGAAAGGGAGACTTTTAAACTTTATACTCTTTTGTACTCTTTGTAGTTTATGTGAAATATGTGCAAAAATAGAAATTTCAGTTATAATTTTATTCGTAGCTATATAGCCAGTGAATAATTAAATGCCTCTTTGTATGAGCTTCAACTACCATGCAAGCATATTTTTGTGTAATTGGATTTTTTAATATAAATGCAATACTTTATCTGTATTAAATTTCACCTTGTTTTATTTAATCGATTGAATTCTATCTAGGAAAGCTTTCTGAAACTTGATTCTTTAATTTGATATATCTTGCCCAGAATTTTCTCACTTGACAAATTAATAAATATACCATTTATGGTGATAATAGTTTTAAACCTAATATTTTTAAAGTTTTAATATGATCTATGTACTGTGGCTTCACAGACAATATCTCCTTTTACAAGTAATAGCACTCCTTTAAGGTTGATGTAATCATTACCATTTATGTATGATGAAACTAAAGAGTAAAAACTTAACTTGCAAACATTCATGCATACAGTCAGTGGTAGAGTTGGGACTTGAAATTAAGGTCTTTGTGACTCAGAGTGGATGGGTTTTTTTTTAAATTGTGACAAAAACATAACCTGAAATCCACCCTCTTAAACTATTGTTTTTTAATTATGCCAAAAACATAGCATGAAATCCACCCTCTTAAACATTTAGAATACGCTACATTGTTGTTAACTACAAACATGTTGCAGAGCAGACATTCTCAACCACTGTAGCACCAGGGTATCAATGAAAATAATGAACAGAAAAGGGTCAAAGACAGGAACCCATGCCAGAGAACCTCTGCCAGTGTGGCAACATTCTGTTGACTCACATTTTTTTGTGTACACTATACTGCCATTCCACTATGGGTTTATCAAGGGCTAAGAGTGACTAAGATTAAGCTGTTCAATATGAGAGCAAATAGCTTTAAAAGCATTTGAGCTCTTGAAATGTGGCTAGTCCCAATTGAGATGTGCTGTAAATATAAAGCACACTCTGCATTCTGAAGACAGAATGAAATAAGGAGTTAAAATATCTTCTTATGTTACTTGCATGTTAAAATACTATTTAGGGTATATTCCACTAAATAAAAGAATAAAATTTATTTAATTTGTAGTGGAAAATTTATAACTACACTAGATGTGCCTTTGTATCTCATGTTATAATTCTATTAGACAGTACTGTCCTAAAATAAGTACTGACCCCTTAAAATTCAGATATACATATATATGAAAGGGCTAAAAATATTAAAGTACCAAGACAGACTTCTACAGATTCTAGAAATTCATAAACTGAAACCCTGATTAAAGGTCTTGAAAGGGAGATAGACGTCTCTGAACCTTTAGGGACAGAAAGGGATAGACTTCCTGGAATAGGGGTTAATACAGGCGAGACCATAGAAATGGGAAGTGGGTCTTTGAGCAAGAATGAGATTGATCATCTGAATAGAGCAGGTTATGGAGGCCCAGAAACCCACAGAGACCAGGTGAGATTGTTATCCATCAAGAACACAGTGGTCACTAGGGTTCATCAATTTGCTCTTCAGCAGAAAGGAAGCATACAGAGATATTTTACATGTAGGAGTGATGAAATCTCATAAAGATCTCACATATTTAATTACTGAACCAACTGAACCAACCAATTAGTGCAGAAGCCTGGAAAGAAAATTCATTCTTCCAATAAAACTTGTTCAGGAGTCCAGAGATGATGATGTTTTCAGCTTGCTGTGCAGTGGTCTTGGTGCAGTTTAAATATGTGCCAACTCAGCTGTGATTCCTTATAGCTATACCTGATTTTATTACCAATTTTCATCCAAATCCACTGGAATGATTCTACTTTTGTTTCTTGACCAGGAATCACATGATCCTGAAAAACATGACAAGGAGCAGAGTCATATATTATAACATGCCAGAGAAAGAGGAACAGAAATCTAGATTTTAAGAGTGTTAACTAGGCAGAGGTACAAAGTGTAGATAGTGGGGTAGGGAAGGTGCTGACACGGTGAGAGAAGCAAAGTGCAATTGCAAAGCTAATATTTTAGTTCCTGCTGGAATTTTAAGTTGACCCCAAATCAGGGGCCTGGATCTGAGGATAAGAGAGACTTTAAAAATAAATAGGAAAATTAAAAACCTAAACAAAGTACTTGATAACCGGTTGCACAGTGTTTTGAGAATTATCCTCAGAAACTATCTTTTTTTATTCTGAATCAGAGTTGAGCAAATGACCACAGTGGCTACTGAGACTGTTGCACACAATAAAAGCTGTTCAGTTGACCAGATTCAAGTTGAAACAAGTCATTCAAGAGCCCCCTTAATAATAGCTGGCATTTCCAAGAATTTGTTGGCTGGAATGTTGTTTGCAAATCCTGTTCAGATAACAACTTACCTAGGACTAAAAATCATGGAGTTTCCCCTCATGGCCCTGTTCACTATTAAAGTGAATATCAAATAGTGGGGTTAAAATCCACAGCCCAGAAAGTGGGGAAGACTCTTTCCACACATATTGGCCAGGAATCCACACAAAGAGCAAAGGGGAATTGGAATGCAAATAGAATCGGGAGCATCAGACAGATTTAATTTAGACAAAGTCAGCAGTGTTCCCTGTAGCCAAATGAAAGTGAAGGGTGCTTTATTCCACTCTACAAATTAACAACTGAATAGCAGAGTGGTGTGGTCCAGCAAATAGGTTACTACCTTTCTTATTCTTGCAGTGGAAAGTTTGGTTTCAAAGTTTAATTAACCAGTTAAACAGATTCATACACTCACTCTAGGCAAATGTATTAATGATAAATTTAAAATGACTAAAATAATGGCTTACCTGTCATCTAAATACCCTGAGATTTACCTTTATTCATTTCCACCTGTTTTATTGGCTCATTCACTTCTGTTTTTAAATGTTATTTATTAAGCATCTAACATGTGCCAGCCACATGTGATGTGACAGGAATACAAACAATTTCTCAAGAAGCATAGGAAGCTAGCTCATAGGTTCAGAAGTTAAATATACTTAATTGGCCCTGTGATTCAAGTGGGGGTAGAGGAAGCGCCTTTCCCTGGGGGAAATGGCAGGATGCTGAAGGTTCAGGCAGGGAGAGATGGATAGTTTTACAGTTCATTCTCATTATTCATGGATTCTGTATCTGCACATTCTACATGTGCAGATTCACCTCTTGTTAAAACTTATTTGTAACCCGAAAACCCATACTTGCAGCATTTTCACAATCATTTGTGGACATGTTCAGATAAGTGAAAATTTTAATTCTCCCGTCATACACATTCCCAGCTGAGACTGAACAAGGTGACAGGCTGCTCCCTTGTTTAGTGTAGACAAATGTCCCTTTTGTGGGTTATTATTCCAGTAGCCCCCCTTTCTTATTTTTGTATTTTTTTATGCATGATTTTGTTAGTCAATGGTTTTAAAGTTCAGCCTGGTGTTCCTAAGTGTGAGAGGGCTGCAATGTGCCTTATGGGGGGGGGGGGGGGGGGAAGGGGAGGAAATAAATAAATAAATAAATAAATAAATAAATAAATAAATAAATAAATAAATAAATATATGTAAGGTATAAGCTTCATTCATGCAGGAGTATTGTACTGGTAGCAGTATATTAAATTAGTCAAGTCTCAAAAAAGCTTTTCCCAATATAATTCAAAAGGCTTAATAAAATAAGATGAAATTCAATATAAGTAAAGTATTGCATTTAGGTTTAAAAATCCAAATAAGCAAAAAAGAATCAATTATATATATATTAAATATGGTGTCTTTACACAGAAACACACATAAAATCAGCTTGTGTGCTGAGCAGTTGATGAAAACGTTAAGACCAGCTCCTCTCAGGAATCTAATTCAGTATTTCCCCTGGAAGCAATAATTTGGTACTTGCAAACTCAGTATTTGTGGGAACTTCATGGAGCGCAACTACCATAAAAAACACAACCTGTGTAGACTTTGGAGAGATCCCCTTGGCAGACTTGTGGCCAATGGATTGGAAAGTTTGTTGTTTGCTGTCCTTGAAAACAGATGATCATAGCAGTTCATTTGGAAAACTGAGGGCCCAAGCCAAGATAGCAGCAAGAATCTGCTGATTCATTCATTTATTCACTTATTGACCATCTCTTGGACCTTCTAGCTGAGGGGGTATATAGCAGAGCACAAGGCAGACAAGTCTTTTCATCATGGAGCTTACTGATGGGTGGGTGAGGAGGGAGTGAAGGCTGACAGGTATAAGTGAGTGTTTATGTATGAGAGAGGACAGGCAGGTCCAGGTTTCTGTTTTGGAATGGTGCTGATTCCCAAAAACATAAAGAGAAGGACAGTCTTCAAAGAAGATAATGAAGAAATCAGCAGCACACATACTGAGTTCTGAGGTAATGGAAGTACTCCCAAATGGAAGTCCAGTGGCAGATGACTAAATGGGCCTAGAAATCAAGAGAGGGCTCCCTCCCTTTACCCCTTCTAAGATGGGCTCCAGGGAAAACTGTGAAATAGAAGAGGACCTCTCAATGCTTCCCTTACTTTTGCAACTTATGCCTAGAGTGATCTCCAATTATTGATCATGACCCTTGACCACTGGCCATGATCATGGGACCTCACTGCTTGTTCCTTTGGTTCCCTTCTCTTTCACATCTGCAGTCAATTGACATCATCACTTTGGTTTCTAGACAGGTTCTGATTCCCTAAGTGCAGTTATCCACCCAGAAGATTGGCAACCAAGTTATAGAAACGGCCCTGAATGTCAGCAATTGCTTGCAACCCCACTCCATCTTCCCTGTGCTGGTTGCCCCTAGTGGACTCATTCTCTGGCTTCCATAACTACTTCTGGCTCTCTGGTGCCTTTGCTGTGTGCTCTTGTGCCTTGCTTTTGGAGGTCCTCCTTGTCTTAGTGAAAAGGCTCCCTGTTGGATGGAACCCACTAGTTAGGTCAGCTCCTAGGCTTGCCAAAGCAGCATTGCAGAGACACTATGCTTCTAGGTGTCAAGTTATCTCGGTAAGTAATATTCTTAGAAGATCTACTGGTTTTGGGAAGTTGAATTTATTGTTTTTATACATACCTTGTCTCCTTGACCAGTTTTAAGCTACTTGCCTGGAGAAGTTGTGCTTTGTTCATTATTGAAACATCTTCAGCAAAACACTTAGTTGGCATTGGAAAACAATTTGTAGAGTCCATCTTGAAAGCAAAGACTTCAAAGCAAATAAAAAGGGTGGGTGATTTCATGGCAGGTGGAGTGGTAAGAGGTAGATGTTGGTGACAAGCAGGATTTTCTTCATCCCATCCCCTAAATTGTCACCTCTAGGCCACTACTAATTTTCACCAAGACACTTTGATGTCTTGTTCTGTACTTTATCCCCAGGGTCAGATGAAAACCTGATATATAATAGGCACTCAATGATTATTTGTTGAATAAATTATCCCTTGATTTCTCTATAATTCCCCAGGTTTTATTAAAGATACAAAGAGGGTTATATATCAGTCTCACATTCACAAATTTTTAATCCATAGTGTGAGCGATCACTTAGGAGATGAAGACTTTAACTTCAAAGACACGTTTGAGGACTTTAGACTTTAGCCATATGGAGTCCCAGGTACTCTCCATCTCCAGCAGCTGGAAAACTGAAGAAGACTTATGAAATGGCTGTGTTTTAGATACTGCACAACAGGCCAAAAGGGCCAGAGGTCCCTGAGTGAGTGATCACAAGTAAGGTGATTCCTGTGATTTTTCCTGGGTTTCTGTCTGGAGGTACTTGCTAGGCAGAATGAAGAGGGCTCCATGCTAAAGAGAGAGATTGAAATGTGGAGAGGCAGTAGCGCCAAAGCTAGTCAGGCAACATGTGACAGAGCTATGTAAAGGGCTCAGGAGTCTCTTTTGTTAGCACCTAGCTGCACAGACTTGAGGCTGCCAGACAGAACAACCCCTGAGGAGCTGTTGACTGAATAATGTACAGAGCTGCTGGGTCTGGGAGACTTGGGACTCTGAACAACTGGGATGGAGGGGAGAGGCTGGGTGAACACCCAGTGTGAACTGGGGAAGCAGAGGTTCACATCCAGTCGTAAGAGAGTATTTTCTCGAGGAAAGGTGTTTGTCATATTTAGACTACCCCATTTTCTAAGTATCCATTTACTTCTTAGGACCATGAAAAGTCAATTTCTATTTTTCTTAAAGTTTAAATATATAGCTTCACTCTGTTCTATATGCTTAGGTAACCCAGAGACTGACACCATCCCCTTAAGACTTTAAAGTAGCAATTTATTATGAAACTTTTTTTTTTTTTTGGAGTCTAGGTCTCGCTATTTTTGCCCGTGGACCCGCAGGCTCGCGTTGCCTGGGGTACCACAGACTCAAGCAATCCTCAGCCTCAGCTTCCCCGGTAGCTGGAATTACAGGCGCGCACCAAAACGCCCAGCTGTTTTTTTGGAACTAGGTCTCGCTACAGGCCCCAGGCGGTACTCGAACTGCGGACCCTAGCCCCGGCCACTTCACAGGCTGAAGCTTACAGGCACGAGCCACCGTGTCTGGCTTATTATGAAACTTTTTATTTTATTTTGTTTTATTTTGAGACTAGGTCTCGCTATTTTCGCCCGTGGAACCACAGGCTCACATTGCCCAGGGTACCATGGACTCAAGCAATCCCCAGCCTCAGCTTCCCAGGTAGCTGGGATTACAGGCTTCCGCCACTGCACCCAGCTATTTTTTGGGCCTAGGTCTAGCTGTGTTGCCCCGAGCGGGACTCGAACTGCGATCCCTAGCCCCAGCTGCTTCATAGGCTGAAGCTTACAGGCACAAGCCACCGTCTGGCTTATTATGAAACTTTTTAAAAATTAGATTTTGACAGTCAGAGAAGACTAGTTTTTGATTTCTACAGCATTGCATGCTATCTTCTTAAGATGTATATCATTTAATACAAATGAAATGATTTAAATAGTAAATTACTAAAGAAGTATTATTCATTGAAAAATTTATACTGGTTTTAATTATTTGTTTAGTAAGGTGATTCCTGTGATTTGAAAATTTTATACTGGTTTTAATTATTTGTTTAACGTGTACATAATTTATTAAATACACAGTAAATTTACAGAGTTCTATTAAAGTAATGTAATAACATAAATATTAGTTGGTTACTTACTTTTTAAAATAATTTAAATTTTTTTTCAGTATAAATCATAAATAACAGAGGAAAATAAAGATGGCCTGTGATTTCACCACACACAGATAACCATTTTTGTACTGTGTCCTTTTGAAAGAGTCCTTTCTCATGCATTATCTCATTTGGTCATCACAACATCCGATTAAGCAGACAGAGTGCATATTATTATCCACATATTATGGATGAAATTAAGTAGCTAGCCTGAGGACACACTGCCTAAATGGCCAGGAAGCCAGATGTAGACCCTGATACTGTGTCTATAAATGCTCCTGGGCCTGCGAGCTGCTGTTCCCAAGGAAATGTTCCCTAAACAGTCTTTACTTAGTTTTTCCAGGAAGGTAGAAAAGAGGCCAAAAAACAGATAAAATGCAACTAGTAAACATGTTTTAGTCATAAATAATTAAGAGAAACCTTATAGAGAAATGTTTTTACTCATTGTTCCCTGATTCAAAGAAAAAGATTCATTACATTTTTGGATATAATTTACAAGAGAGAGGAAGGCATCCCAATTTATATGCCACATATTGATGAAGTAGATTTCCAACTGGCAAGGCAGCCCAGATCAAGAATTACCTTGGGATAATTGGAGTTAAATAAATAAATGCGGGTGGGGCGTAAGGGGAAAGGCATCTGAAATTTAAAATGTCATTTAATAAATCTAAGCAGAATAAATAATCTTCTCATTTCTAAAATCTTCTAAAGAAAAAAAGACCTAATTCCTCAGCGAGTCCACGCTTCTTAAAGTCATTCTTTCAGTTGTATTTCAGCTTTCCTTGTCTTTTAAGTAGCATGGAAAATTCTAGGAGCCTACCTCTTTTACCTTGTCCTTTTTGGTACTTAGAGCCTAGAACATTTTCTCAAATTGTGAAGTTGTTCTCTCAACCAGGCTGAGTTAGTAACAGAGAGCATCAAATGCACAGACGAGGCAAAAGATTTTTCTTCTGGTCTCATCCTCACCCCTTTTGTTACCCCTATTTTAAGAGAAAACTTCTGCTTAAACAGAAAAAAATACAAGTAATGAAATCTTACACTAGATCTGATGTTTACATCTAAAGGGCATATGGATGGAATATCCAAGTAGACAATGAGAGTGGCCTCCACGGTGGGTAAAATTCCCCAAATCTTACTCCTTTCTTCTCCAGTCTGGCTCCCTTTCTTTCTTTCTTTCTTTCTTTCTTTCTTTCTTTCTTTCTTTCTTTCTTTCTTTCTTTCTTTCTTTCTTTCTTTCTTTCTTTCTTTCTTTCTTTCTTTCTTTTCTTTCTTTTCTTTCTTTCTCTCTCTCTTTCTTTCATTCTCTCTTTCTTAAAATCAATTAATTAATGTTTTACATCATTGTCAGCCCTAAGATTCTCCCACCCTGTCACCCATGCACCATCACTTAATCTTTTGTGCTCATCCTACCCTCAATTTTCTCCCTCCCCATCTCTTGCTCTATATTTCAGTTCTGCTGAGAGTTAGTTTTAAATTTTTCTTGTCTGTTTTCCCTTTATCCTTCATATAAGTGAGACCATTCAGTATTTCTCTTTTTCTTTCTGGCTTATTTTTGCTAGCATGATTCTTTCTAGCTCTGTCCATGTTGCAATGAATGACATAAGTTTGTCTTTTTTTGATTGATGAATAATAGTCCATTGTGCACATATACCACAGCTTTTTGATCCATTCATCTACTTTGGGGCGTCTGAGTTGCTTCCATATCTTGGCTATTGTAAATAGTGCTGCAAAAAACATCCAAGTACAGGTGTCCTTTTGAATTAGCATTTTTGTAACCTTTGGGAAGATTCCTAGAAGTGGAATTGCTAAATTAAATAGTAGCTCCATTTTCAGGAGTTTAAGGGTCCTCCACATAGTTTTCCATAGTGTCTGGACCAGTTTACATTCCCCGAGCAGTGTAAGAGTATTCCTTTCTCTTCACATCCACGTCAGCACTTGTTGCTGGACTGTTTATAATACATGCCCAAATCATGATCATATTTAATCTCCATGTATATTTTAACATTCTGGCCTAGAGTTATCTAGCAAGTCCTATTGAGCACAGTGAATTCTGCCAGCTGAGCAGATTTCACCACTGTCAACAGGTCACATTCTAAATGTAAACTGAGTTTGTTATAGGATATTTCCCAGTACAGTCTAAAGCCCATCAGCGTACAAGATTAAATCTGCATTTTTCTTTTTTAAATTTTCTTTATTTTTAAGAGACTAGGTCTTGCTATGTTGCCCAGGGTTGTCTCGAACCCATGGACTCAAGTGATCCCCAGTTTCAGCCTCCCAGCTAACTGGGATTACAGGTGCGCACCACCATGCCAGGTCTAAATCTGTATTTTTCTAAAGATTCCTGTAAATTAATTTTTTCGTGAACAAAGTTTAGATGGTTATAAGTTTCCCCTTCTACAAGTAATAGAAAGAGTACCTGGGTTATTCAAGATACCACAGTGATGAACGGAAATAAGTGAAGGAGAAAGTAATGGGATTTTATAAGTGATAAGCCTAATTACTGAGATATATTGTTTATTTTATTTTCAAGATGCTTAGACAGCCAAGAATGTCACATATGAGGGATTGTCAGACTTAATGTTGATCTTAAAAACAGGTTGGCAGAACAAACTGGGGAAGATTTATACATTATAATTTAAAAACTTACAAATATACAGTATAAAAACTGTGGAACTGGTATAAAGATGGACTTAAGATCAATTAAATACTTAGGAGTTCAGAAATAGCCTTCACATCTGTCAGAGGCTGCCAGATGAAACCAAACCAAACTCATAACTGTAAAATTAGAATAACTTCATTTTACTATCTTATCTAACTTCAAAACACTAGAAACAAAACTAAAATGATAAATGTCCAAAAAGCAAAGAGCAGCTTTTCCATTTGTTCAATGTTTACCTTAACAAACATTCCTTAAAAATTACCAACAATGTATGGGTAAATCCCTTGCCCACCATTATCTCACAAAAACCAATATTTTACCCATTTTATTACCTTTGCTATTAGTCTTCCCTAGTTAATTAGTCATAAAACATTTTCTTAGCACACTTTTCTTCCCTTGCTTAAGCCCTATAAAAGTTCTAATAATTTACCTTAAATTGCTACTAGCAATGCTTCTAATAGCCCACAGTCTTTAACTGTGTCAATCTCTCTCATTCATCCATTCTCGCAACCCTGCACTGGCTCTTTATACACATCCACAGTCAACTGATTTTCCACAAAGGTATCAAGAACACTTTACAGAGAAAGAACAGTCTCCTCAACAAAGTAGTGCTAGGAAAACTGAACTTTCAGCTGCAAAAGATAGAAGGTAGATCCCTTGCCTCACACCATCTATAAAAATTCACTCAAAATGAATTTAAAAAAATAAATTAAAACAGTAAGACTCTTAAAAGAAAACCTAGGAAAGATCTTCATGAACTTAGATTGTGCAATCTAAGTGAAGGAGAAAGTAATGGGATTTTATAAGTGATAAGCCTAATTACCGAGATATATTGTTTATTTTATTTTCAAGATGCTTAGACAGCCAAGAATGTCACATATGAGGGATTGTCAGACTTAATGTTGATCTTAAAAACAGGTTGTTTTCAAGACAACCTTGTTCAGTGTGACACCAGGAGCACAGGTAATTATTTTCAATGATTAGTTTTAGTCCTTACTTTCTAGTTAAACAAGTTAGTGTGGAGTTTAGACAGAGGTGTAGACAAATCAATCTGAACCTTAAATATTTGAGCTCCCAAATCCTACTTGTCTTTAGAAATTTTTTGCATCTCCTTCATATCTCCAATCTGGACTTGATTTAGATTCTAGCGCAATAATAAATCAATATCTAAATCAGCTATGATCTCATTGCAAATAGAGGCATTTTCAGAGTTTTTGAGGAAAAATTTTTCAGGAGAACATTTAGTTTGATGTTTTTATTTCCACAGTGAACCTCTCCTTGTCAAGTTAGTTCTTTTGTGTCACAAGGAAGAAAGTCTGTTCTTTGATTCAAGGGAGGCTGTTCCCAACATTGGAAGGTTTGAGGATTAGAGATAACTGCCATCTGACTAGTTTGTGGACTGCAAGACAGGGTGAAGGGGTAAAGTTTGTATGAAGTCCCTGAATAAATTAAAAACTGCGAGGTTATCTTTTTACATTTAGAGAATTTCTCTCTTAGTTTAAGGATCAAACAGAAAATTAGGTGGTCAATTCTCTGTTGGTGAGCTTCAGCTCACTTATTTCATTTCCCACCCCTCCCGCCTTTTAATTTCTTAGCTAACACAAAATAATTGTCTTTCTAATATTCTTTCTAGAAATATCTTTGCCAAGAGATTCCCTTCTTTGGGTGTGATATCTAGCTGATTAGTCTTATCACTAGGGCTTGGTCAACCTTTTCAGCAAGTGGACAAGCAACATACATACCAGATTTTGCAGGTAGTAACATCTTTGTTGCACAATGCAAAGTTGCAGTTGTGAAAGCACTCAGGGACACCATGTGTGAACTAATAAGTTGGTTGTGTTACCGCAGAACTTTATTTACAAAAGCAGGAAGAGGGTCAGATTTGACCCAGGGACCATAGACTATAGATTACCAAAAGTTTTGTAGGATTGTGAATTTATTCTGAGCCTTGTCTTTTCATGTGCTCAGCAAAGAGCTGGAGGAGTTGGAGTCCCTGGCAATATCCATCTTTCCCATTTAGCTCTTAGCTTTAAGGGCATTTACAACAAGAGAGGAAAGGACTGGGGGCCACATCCGCTTAAGGATCTATGAGTTGTTTCTAAAGCCTTTTGTGGTTTCACCTTTTCTTTGCTTGCAGGATTGACTCAGAGCTCAATGCTTTTTTGCAGAAATAGCTGGGAATAGCATCCAAAAGATTTTGCCCAACAGTTTTTCCAAATAGTCTGGTTTCCTTTGCCATTTTATCTCATCTTCACATCTCCCCATTCTGTCTTTCAGGTTTTTTTTTTCTTTGTATTTGAGGATCCTACTAATAAATAAACTAATAGGTATAGATCTATAGTCCTGGATTATATGTCCTAAAACTATTTTAAACTTCACTGTACATTTCTCTCCATTTTATCTAGTTTCTCCAAAGACTTTTTGAAAGACTGACAATATCTCTCAAGACAAAATAAGAACAGGGCTTAAAATCAACCAAAAAGGTTTTTCTCTGTTCTGAGAGGGTTAAATTTTTAAAGAGAATTGAACTTTGACGTTTCTTACATTTCAGGAGGGATGAGGGTGGATTGCAGATCCGGGGGAGAGACAGGGCCAGAGGGAGAAGGAAGGACACAGAATGGAAAAAGGATTAGTGGAAATAAAAGCTATGAGATGTGTTCTGATTAAGGGATTTTAAAAAGAAAGATGGTTTTATGTTCTTCATTTCTCTGTGCCTTGGTCAAAATATCTCTAAGGAAGCAGTTTTTGGTATATTCACTTCTTTTTAATGCTTCCTCATACCAATTCAAAAATATATTGAATATTACTTGTTTGGAAATATCTTCTTTATGTTCTATGATTTCCCCCCCAAAAAAATTTGTCAATCAAATAAATTTCTTATCAGAAGTGTCCTTAGATAGCTACTAAGTTGCTAAATTATCCTTAGTAAAATTATTTAATTTAGAAAGACAAGTATAGGAATTTGAGTTACAGTATCAATACGGACAAGAAATAAGACTATGGCCTACATGAGATGTGCACTTGGGCTGAGACAACCCCAGTAGTGTCTTGTAACATTGGGTCCAAAGTCTTACCTGAGTATCTGTACCATGGGTTCCCCAAGCCACTGGCTAAGCTGGAAACTACAAACTCAACATATTTCCTTTTCTCAGAGGATGATATGGAGAGGAGATCTCTCCCAGAACCATACTTTCATGGAGAAAACAAGGTAAGACTAAGGAAATTTCTCATCTGGAATTTCTTTAAAATAACTTGTTGAGCTCTGTCCATCTAAGTATACAATTGTTTCTATCCAATTTATAAGATTGTCTAATCATCAGTACAATCCAATTTTAGAAAATTTCATTCTCAATTCCCAGATTCTACTCTCAACCTTAGGCAACCATTAAAGTACCTTTGTGTCTGTGCAGTTACCTGCTCTGTACACATTATATGAAGTAATCATTCAGTATGTGTTCCTTTGTGTCTGAATTGTTTCACTTACTTTGGAGTTTTATCACATTAGATTTTGATGATTGACCTAGGAGGAAACTGGTGTAAGAAAAAACCTTGGTCCTCAGGGAAGTCTTGAGGGATGAACTTATTGGGACCTGTCTTGTTTTCCTTCCTGTGAAATTTTTTCATACAGAAATGCAACAAATATGAGATACAGAGATAAATGGCAGCATTTTTAGTGATAAGGTACATTTCAGCTAAGGTTGAAGTTTTTCCAAACCTGATCAAATAAACAGATAGCAAAAACTTCTAAAAAGGGCTTTTTGCTCTGAAGAAACAAACAACATTTATGGAGTTCAACAACAAAAATATCAAATTATTTGATCATATAATAAGTGTTAAATAAATGATGGCTGTTAGTCATGCTTTCAACATATATTGAATGCCTATAATATATAAGACACAGTGTTAAGAATTAGTGATAGAAAGCATAAAGCTAAATCTAATAAGAAAAAGGGAGAGATATAAAGAAATTAATACCATTAAGTAGGATCAACTCTCTTATAGGAGGAAGCTACTAGAATAAAGAGGAAAGGTAGGAAACCCAATATGAATACATCAGAAAAGGTTTATGGAAATGTGAGTCCTAAGCTAGATCTTGAAGATGGAAAAGGTAAGAAGGAGAAGGCTTGTGGTCAGATCGTGAAACACCTTCCTTGTATAGAAAAGTAGTGAGCAGAGAAAGTATGATTCACTCTGGAGAACCCACTTGAGAGAGATCAGGATGGCAGAGATGAAGGAGTTTGGATGAAGAGGGTCAGGAAACAGATCATAGAGGGAGCTAGTCTTGAGTCCAATGCCAAAGAAATTGAGAGACATTGGAATATTTTAATCATAGTAATTAGATGTTTGGGCCCAGGAGAGCTCTATTCTAAGCTCTGTACTAAGTTCTTCTCATATACTCTCATTTAAGTTTCTTAATAATCCCATAAAGTTAGACATTTTCCCTATTTTTCAGATTAGGAACACAAGGCTTATAGAAATTAAGTACCTTGCCCAAAGTCACACAGTTGTTAAGTGGTAAGATTGGAATTTTAATTCAGACCTTCCAAAGTACAAACCATGATATGTATTATCACTTAACCATGATATTAACCCAGATATTGCCAGTTAGTTTCCTAACATTACAAGGGAGATCACATGGGCCAGAGTCTAGGAGAGTAACAATGAGGACAAAGAGACTGGAGTATATCAAAGAGGTCCTAAGGAAATGATCTGCAGGAATTGAATGAATTGAATGAAAAGACAGCTAGATAAATAGTGATGCCTTTTTTTTTTTTTTTTTTTTTTTTTTTTTGGGAGACTAGGTCTTGCTATTTTTGCCCGTGGAACCGCAGGCTCTCATTGCCTGGGGTACCACGGACTCAAGCAATCCCCAGCCTCAGCTTCCCAGGTAGCTGGGATTACAGGCACACACCTCCATGCCCAGCTATTTTTTTGGAACTAGGTCTCGCTACGGGCCCCAGGTGGGACTCGAATCGCAATCCCTAACCCGGGCCGCTTCATAGGCTGAAGCTTACAGGCATGAGCCACCGTGCCTGGCTAGTGATACCATTCGACCAAACAGGGATGACATAGGAGTAGCAGATTTTACAGAAAGATAATTATTTCTTTTTCAGCCAATTTGAGTTCAAGTTACCTGTGGGAAAATTAATTGAAAAAAATATAGAACTCAGAAGTCTCTGTGGTTTAATTTCACAGAGGAGGAAGTACATGCCTAGATGTGGGAGGGAAAACCAGGCAGGGTTGGCTGAAAAGAGAAAAATGGAGACAAACATGTATCCTGTCACCATGGCAGAAGCATTTTGGGTTATTGATTTCCTCCATGATGGTTGAAGGAACTGATCTCTTACTAGCACAGGTTGATATGAGTCAGTCATCTTTTACTCAGTGAGGGATTTCTTACTTTAATAGAATTTACCATACAATTTAAACTATTAAATTAATCCCCTTACAGATAACCCTAATTTAAAGCTTTTGTTTGTAAGATCTTTTAAACCTAAACAGAACAGTCTCAACAAGGAAAAAAATAATAATAATTAGCAGCAACCCTGACATGGGAGAATGTGCTTCTTGAAGTCAGACATTTGCTTCAAACCAACAAATGGAAACTTCTGAGCCCAGAAATCCATTAAATAGTCTTCTCTATGCATTTCTACTGTCAGAAGTCTTAAGTGCTTAGAAGATCTACTTATTCATCATGTCTGTGCATTAATTTATGAAGTCCTCTGAGATCATTAGGTAAACATCAAATGAGAAAATGCATTTCATGGTTTACTATAGACAGACCTTCCCATAATATGGCCATGAAGACAGCAAATTCCCGTAGAACAGGCCAGAGAGTCCTCAATTGGCATATGCAGAAGTAATTTTAAGCATGAAGGATGTTCTTTCTACCAGTAAGAGCTAAATGAATAGTACCATTTTTACCAAATATTATGGGTTGAATTATATCCTCCCACTAAATTCATTTGTTGAATTTGGGAGAGGAGGGGTATATAAATCTCTTTAAATGTGACTGTATATGAAGACAGATCTTTAAGGAAGCAATTAAGTTTAAATGAGGTCATTGGGATGGGCCTAATGACTGAAGTCCTTATAAAAAGTAGAAATTTGGGGACAGACACATAAAAAGCAAAGTAAAAACAAGAAGAGAAATCTCATCAGAAGACAACCCGGCTGACACCTTGATCTCAGACTTCCAGTCTCCAGAACTGTGAGGAAATAAGTATCTATGATTTAGTCCTAACTAAAAGGGGCTTTGTTGTGGCAGCCTCAGCAGACTAATACACTAAATAACCAATATTTTCTCTCTCTCTTTCTCTGTCTGTCTGTCTGTCTGTCTGTCTGTCTCTCTCTCTCTCTCTCTCTCTCTCTATCCATGACTATGAACTAACCAATGACTGAACATGATAGAAAATTCTGGTACACAATGTTTTTAAGACATGAGTCATAAAAGTGACCACCACCTTAGAAATGACTGCTTTAAATCCCTGTGTAATTATTTAAAAAAAAAAAAAAAAAGATGCAATGCTTCAGGCCAGGAAAAAACAAAGCTGCTTTCAAAGGAAGGCAGGAAACGGAAACCCTAAACTCCATCTGTGCAAAGGCCACAAATAAAAGCAGATGTGTCTGCAACACACCTCGCCTTCTGCCTCCATTTTCTTTGGTTAAAACTTGGTAACTTGGCACAACCTCAGTGTGGCATTTATCTGCAATTGCTGGCAACAGAGAAAGGCAGACATCCAAGGCAGGTGGGAGGAGGGGGCAGGGGCAGTATGGTGGATCAGGGCCCGAGATGCTCACTGGTGTCCCTGTCCACAGGCCTTTGTTTGAAAAAGATGCTATTTCTCTAATGAGTATTAGCTGAAAGAGAACTTTGTTTATCATCTACTGTGGTAAGATTAAGGCTCTTTCAGAAGTAAGCAGGAAAGAATCTTAATTTGCTTGCTCTTTCAATTTCTTTTCTACAGGAAAATCTAGTGATTTGATTTTGAAAGAGACATAAGCAGTTGTGGCTCTCAGTTTCATCTTCTATATAGTCTGTTATGTGCTGATTTATTTTTCCCTTTTCATCTTTTCTTTCCTTTTTTTTCTCTTCAAACACCAGCTATCTTTGACGTACCTATCAAAAGACACAAGATACACTCACCAACTTAGCATCTTACTGTTAACTCCAATTTTGTCCATAGCCCTCAAAGCAGAGTTGGACTGGGATACTGCCCTTGGTCCACTAAAGTCAAAGAAATTATTCACCAATCAACTGATAATGAACAAAGTCATTGGAGGAGTGGCTCCTAAGAAATATTTACCACATGTTCCCTTTCTCCTGATGATCACTCTCTCTAAATTCTTTACCAGATACTATGCTGGGAAGTTCTATTTTCTAAACTTTATTTGTTCTATTTGAGCTTTATTTGCTCTTAACTGACTCTGAGACCAAGTTATTCTTCTATTTGGGTCCAGGAAATAGGCCTTCCCAGTTTTTAGGGAACCCCCTGTCAAAGATAGTTGAGGACTCAGATGCTCTGATCATCTATCCTTTGACTAGGCTAAGGACCAGTTACGGAGGAAAACGACCAGGGATTGCTTTGCTTCAAGATCCCTGAAAGACTGGGCTTACCAAAGTGAGCCTTATAAGAGAAAACCCAGAAGAGATGGGGTGGGGAACTAGGAGGAAAGGGAGTTGGTCAACTATTGTGCTAAAGAACAAAGAAAATAACTGGGGGGAGGGGGGGTGTTGTTATCAGTTCTCAGGGAGTGGGTGTTTTTTTTTTTCTCCTGAAAGAACTGCTCTTGAAAAGCAGCTCTGCAGAACCAGATAGACCTGGTTTGAATGCTCATCCAGCCCCTTGCTAACAGTAGCACTGTGGAAACCTCATCTGAAAGCAGAAGCCATAGTATGTTCAACATGGGCTTGCTACTCAGTGATGCAGAAGTCAAAGCAACCATACCACCAGCTTTGGGGGGAAAGAACTAGTTTAACACAATGAGAGTCACCTGGTGGTAGAAGACTAGAAGCAAGGCTCTCAAATCAGACTACCTGAGCACAGAGCACTGGACAGTATTTATGTGGTTAAAGAGGTAGTAGAGAAAATACAAACTAGTAGAATCTGACTGGTTGCTCTCTGCTAAATCATGGTGTACCTCAAATTTAGGCCCAGAGGACTCCTTCAATCTGAATGTTGACCATGAGTCAGGATCCTAGTTCTGTCTTCCATGGCTATTTTTTTAGTCCAGGCAAAGAGGTGCTATAAAGGACCAAACCGATTCTTTCCTTTGCACCCACAAGGTCAAACTCTGAATTACGAGAGTTCTTTACACGAAGGAGTTTTATTTGAGGTGGATATCATAGGGATTTGGAAGAATAGGCACCCCAGAACAAAAGTCTAATTCTTAAATAAGCTAGGGATATTTTAGCTAGATAGCTATTGGATACTTGAACTTTTACCTACTTATTCAACTTCTACCCCTATTCAGAGAGGATTTAAAGCAACGGCTGAGAAGTGTGGGTAAGGAAATGGAAAATCATGGAAATAATCATAGACTAAGAGTTAGTGACCCAGATTTTAGTCTAATTAGTCACTTGTGACTTTCTGTTTCCTCATCAAGACTGAGGAATTTGGATTCCCAGTTGTAATATTCAATGATCTGAGGAAAGAGTCAAAAAGAGGAATCAAAAATAAGATATAAATCTGTACCCCACTGTAGGGTCTCCTGGCATCCTAGAACCTCAGAATGGTTTCCAACTTTCCAAAGGGCAGATAAAACTTGTTGCTGGGGAAAAAACTCTTGTCTATCACAATCATCCTTTTGGGATTATGTAACCAGAGAGCATTTCTGTGACTCATTGTATCCCAACATTTTGGAGATAAAGAAAATAGCTGTCTCTTTTGAAAGACAAATTTATGCAAACCAGTCAATAAATAGACTTTTAAAAACCCTGAAGTCCTCTCAGTGTTTATTTTTCTAACACTCATCTCTAAACCTCTATCAAACTCCCCAACTTAAGCTATCCAACAAAGCTACTCGGAATAGAGTTAGAAATAGCTGCACCCAGAAAAGGAAGATACAGAGAGGAGCAGCAGGGAGGCTGGATGCCTGAGAGCTGCTGCTGCCATGTGGGGCAGCAGGGAGGGAAGGAAGCCAAGCTATGGGCATCCATTCCCCGCCCAGGCCAGTGAGGAGTCCTGGGAAACATGTTGGAGAAATTGTGACCTGTGTGAGCTGTTTTGGAAATGTGGTACTTAAAAATTAAAACTGTGAAGCTTGGACGTCTTCTGGAGAACTGAGGAGAGTTTGCTGTTGCCATTTTCAATGTGAGATGTCTGAAGTGCTTGCTGAGTTGCTGTATTGAGTGAGTTTTGCTGATGCTGGACCACTTTGGAGTTGGAGCTGAAAGAATGCCGGAATTGTGCCTTTTGGAAAAGAACTGACGATGCCATCCTGGTTTTCCTCATTGAATTTAAATCTGCTTTCAGAGAAGGATTGATGACACCATCTTGGCTTCTCCTGACTTGACTGTATCTTTGAAGAAGGAGCGGCAGTCATATCTTAACTCTTTCTTCAGGCTTAAGGTGTGGCAGCCGCCATTTTCTGGATGCACATGACTACTATAGCCACGTGTGCTTTGGAGTAGAGACTGGATTGCGTGGTGAGATTACCAAAGGGGTTCTCTTGTACCCCTAAATGACTCTTGTCTAATTTGTCTTTTAATAAGTAAATTTGTTTTTGCCTCCCTCTTAAAAAAAAGAAAAGAAAAAAAGAAATAGCTGCACCCCTTGTCATGATCCTGGGTGCTGGTCACTCTGGAACTTTCTCAAATCTCTGGAAGCTGGAAAGGATCCTCCACAAGATCATGCCACACTCCTGAGCATTCACTGCACCCATGCAGTGCCTCAGTCATCCATTCACTTTCCACCCTTCAGAACCTCACAAAATAGTTCACCGAGGGAGTCAAGATATAAGTAAATAATACAGTTAATAGCATAATATTGTAGGTTGAATTGGGTCCTCACCCCTAAATTCCTATGTTAAAATCCTAATCCACAGGTAATGCAGACTGTGACTGTATTAGAAGAAAGTATCTGTAAAGAAGCAATCACATCTAATCTCTTTAGAGAGGATATATACAGAGGAAAAGCCATGTGAAGATGCAGAGGGTAGACCATGTATAAATCAAGGAGGGAGGTGCCTATCCTGTCAACATTTTGATCTTGCAGTTTTAGATAATGAGAAAACAAATTTCTGTTGTGGAAATCAAGGCGTCTGTGACTACTCTGTTATGGCATCTTAAGAAAACTAACACATTTATTCAAATACATTCTTTTTTTTGTTTTTTTGTTTTTTGGAGACTAGGTCTCGCTGTTTTTGCCCGTGAAACCACAGGCTCTCATTGTCCGGGGTACCACAGACTCAAGCAATTCCCAGTCTCAGCTTCCCAGGTAGCTGGGATTACAGGCGCGCACCACCACACCCAGCTATGTATTTTTGGAACCAGGTCTCACTACGGGCTCCAGACGGGACTCGAACCGTGATTCCTAGCCCCGGCCGCTTCATAGGCTGAAGCTTACAGGCACAAGCCACCGTGCCTGGTCTACATTCATTTTTTATTCAAAGAAGAAAATGTAGCCGACCAAGGTGGTATGCAGCTTTAATCCCAAGCCCTAGAACGGGAGGCTGAGACTAGGAATCGTTTTGAGTCCGTGGGTTTGAGACCCACCTGGGGCAACATAGAGAGACCTAGTCTCAAAAACTAGCTGGGTGTGGTGGCACATACCTCTAATCCCAGCTACCTGGGAGACTGAGATTGGAGATTGCTTGAGTCCAGGGTACCCTGGCAACAAAGAGTCTGCCGTTCCTTTGGCAACATAATGAGATCTAGCCTCAAAAACAAAACAAAACAAAAAAACAAAAAACAAAGAAAAGATGTAAAGTAGCTATAGTGTGAAAGCCTATGCAAGATCCTGGAGCTATGGAATGGAATTGTTGAGTAAAAAGAAATATGTAACTCCCCCAAACCAAGATGGTTATCTGACGTCTTATGTTGAGTAAAGAGTAATGCTTAAAGAAATATGTAACTGCCCTAAATCAAGATAAGTTATCTGAGGTTTTGTCACAAGGTCTTACCGCATGCTGGAATCATTGAGGAAATAACTATGTCAAAAAAAAAACCCAAAAACCATCTATGTGGAAGGTTACCCAGCACTGGCAAAAATGTATGTAAGCCGCTTACTATCTGGAAACCGGGTCCTTCCCTCCAAGAGATTACCGCTGTGTCAGTAACTCTAGGGTCGGACCTCAGCTCGAGCTGACAATTAAGAAGGCTTTTTGCTCTTGTATCTCCTGTGGTCTTGCATCTTGTGTGAGCCTAAGAGGATTCCAATCGTAACAGAATAAAACAGAATCATTATCTTAAAAAATGGTTAGTGAAGAAGATAGAAAAATAGGTTCCTGTAGAGGCCAGATTATTATTCACATTAAAACATTATTAAAGAAGAATTCTATGTATTTACAATCCATATTGTTCTGAACAATTATTTCAAAAGTATAACCAGAATGTACATGTTCCTTGATTTATGGTAAGATTATTCATGATCAACCTACCATAAATTGAAAATATCCTAAGCAAAAAGTACATTCAACACAATTCACCTAATAGACATGACTCCAAAGAGTTTTGAGATTTTGACTTTGTGTTGAAGATTGTTTTCTCTAGTTTGACACATATGCTTCTAGAGAGTCTATGAGCAAGGACTGAGAAAATGGACTGATGTTGGTTCCTATATCTTGGTTTTTCTACTGCCTAAAGTTGAAAAGAACAGGTGGGGCATGGTAGCACATGCCTGTAGGTGACAGCCTAGGAAGCCATGGCCGGGGCCAGGAATCATAGCTTGAGTCCCATGGGGGGGCACGTAGAGAGACCTAGTCCCAAAAATTAGCTGGGCATGGTGGCGCACACCTGTAATCCCAGCTACCTGGGAAACTGAGGCTGGGGATTGCTTGAGACTGTGGTACCCCAGGCAACGTGAGCCTGCAGTTCTATGGGCAAAAATAGTGAGACCTAGTTTCTAATAATAATAATAATAATAATAATAATTAATAAATAAATAAATAAATAAATAAATAAATAAACAAATAAACAAATAAATAAATAAATAAAGTTGAGAGCAACACCAAAACAAGAGCACCAGGTCTTGGACCTTGTGTTTGAAGGAAGCCAGAACAAACATCAAAGGAGTAAAAGAAAAATGCCATTTTAGAGCATGTGCTTGTGGGCTCTAATTGGACATGTGGTGAAGGGACCAGAGACTAAAGGACAGTCAGTTTTGGACATACAGTGGGGAAACTGGGTTTTTCATGCTTATTTTGTAGCACATGTAATGAGGTAACTGGGGTTTTTATATGCTTATCTTATAGTACATATATAGATATAGGTGACCACTTTTTTACTTGCTTGCTTAGTAATAAATAGTTGATCTCTTTAAGAATTTGGGCTGGAATCTACAGATTCAATGCAATCCCCTTAAAAATTCCAATGACATTCTTTAAAGAGATAGAACAAAAATTACAAAAATTCATATGGAATAACAAAAGATCTCGAATATCAAAAAACCTCCTCTCCAAAAAAAGAGAGAATGGAGGCCTAACTATTCCAGACTTCAAGCTATACTACAAAGCCATAATACTTAAAACAGCATGGTACTGGTACAACAACTGACAATCAGACCAATGGAATAGAATTGACAGTCCAGAAATAAAGCCACACACATATAGCCAATTAATCTTTGACAAAGGAGGGAAAAACTTACATTGGAACAAAGATAGCCTCTTCAACAAATGGTGCTGGGAAAACTGGACTAAGACATGCAAAAAAATGGACCAAGACATCTCTCTCACACCATGTACAAAAATTAATTCAAAATGGATAAAAGACTTAGATATCAGACCTGAAACCATAACATACATAGAGGAAAA
>PVHY01018197.1:0-29746 GCA_004024945.1 Uropsilus gracilis
CAAAAAAAAAAAAAAAAAAAAGAGAGAGAGAGAGAGAGAGAGAGAGAGAGAGCGCAAGAGAACCAAGAACATACAACAGCATCTGCATGATAATATGCAGTATGTGTCCCTCTGAAGAATGCATGAGTTGAAAAGATCTAAATGGGAAGGGCTTTTGGAGTTAAACCTGCAGGGGGAAAGATATATTTATCCCTATGGAGCACATTTCAGCAGTGACAACAATGGGAGAAGATGCCTGGGAAAGAGAAACAGTGTATTCAATACAATGGCATAGATCGTCCCCACCCACTCAGTCATCTCAAGCCCTTATCTCCTGTCCCTCATCTCCCCTCTCCCCCCATCCCATTCCCTGCCCCTCACACCCACCCACACTCACACCCAGCACAGAATCTAACTTGTTCTGCCATCAAGCTCATGATATGGGGCCACATTATAGTGACCCTATGACTCCAATCAGCTTCTAAAGAACATCATAGTTTTCATAACAGACCTGACTGCATGTTTAGATTACTGAACATATTCTTGAATAATTGTTTATCCTACTGTATCCGTTAACAGCTGACTAGAAGCCACTTCTATTTGAAAGTGCCTCTACAACGCCTTTTAAAAAAACTATTAGCCCAATTCTCCCTTTTCAAATTTAGCACTTTCCCAGTAGCTCAGCCTGTTCCCTTTTATTTGTGGTCATTACTTTGGTCACCTTTAAAAATAGCAACAGCTCACACTTGTTTGGAAGTCTTAGGTCATGCTGGTGTCTCTCTGCTTTGGCTTTGACCTTTGTTTTTGGACTTTTGGGGTTTTTTTTATTGGGTCTGGGCTAAAATGTGGACTTCCTGAGATTTGGGAAATTTTCCCAGGTTGGGAGTTTTTCGATGCTTCTTATATCACTCTGTTTAACTGCTTTGGGTGGCTTTAACTAGAAGGCAGTCCCTATTATGTCTTCGCATAAAGGTTTTAAAGGTCTTTGCAAGATGGCATCATGAACTGTTTGTGAGACCCTTGCTTTGGATTGCAGCTTAATTTCTTGTAAAAATAAATGTCTGCAGAAAAGGATTGTAATACTATGTATAATATGATTTCATTTATTGGAAAATACAGAACAGGAAGCAGAATAAATGCTTGTTTTAATTTTCAAAGACATGTCAGCAACCTATAGACTCTGGTGATGGGTGCAGTATAGGAACAATACCTGAGGGGGAGACCCAATACCTCTAAAACACAAACAATATTGTAAATCAGTGCTGCCTCAATTAAAAGAAAGTAAAGAAGCTATGCACATTTGCTCATACAAACCATAATTATATCCTCCCCACCCCCACTTATTCTGGAACTATGTGCAAGAGTGAACTGTGAGAAGTGAAATAGTGGTAGGACTGGAAAGGAGACTTATTTTTCACTTTAGAATCTTTCAGTGTTGTTTGAATTTAACACGTGCTGTTTTTGCTTCAGCATGTAACCAAATGCATGTAGGGATGATTGATACATGTCTTTGATTGTGTTCGTAAGTATTTCATAAAAAAAGAAAGTATGTAATGAGTTTTTTACAGTGTGAGCAAAGCTAAAGCTGAAAATATCGGGTGACTCTTCTGACAAAATGAACGTAAGCAAACTGGAGAAGTCGAGCATCTAGGAGGAAGGACGGTGTGGGATAGCTTACACATTAAAACAGAGACAACTTCATCCCAATGTCCCCGAGAGAAATTCTGAAAGTGAAAAAAAGGAACATTCACCAAAATGAATAATACAATGCCAATGATATAAAAATGAAAGGGAAGCCTATTCAAATTCATAGAGATACGTCGACAGAAAAAGACAAGTACTGTGTGAGATCAGTTGTGTGTGAAATCTTAAAAAGTCAAACACATTAAAGAAAAAAGCAACAGCAAATGATGGTCACCAGTGGGGATGGGAGCCAAGCATAAGAGTGGTACTGTTTAAGGTACAAATCTGCAAAGAGAAGTCAAGATACCACAGTGATCTTAATCAAGGTGTGGCTGTGATACAACTGTACAATGGGTACCGGGGATACATGATGCTGCCATAGCCAGGATATGAACCTAGATGCATTTGACAAATGCATCAAAGTAGCAGGTTGTATACATCAATCCACAAATTATTATATGTCCAATATATTCAATTTTTTTTAAAGAATTAGCCGGGTACGGTAGCACCCGCCTGTAATCCCAGCGCTGGGAGGCTGAGGCTAGGGATCACTTGAGTCCGCAGGTTCGAGATTCCCCAAGGCAACACAGCGAGACCTAGTCTCAAAAAAAACAAAAACAAACCCCCCCCAAAAAAACCCTCTCATCTGTTGAGCTCACAAGGATTCCCACGTAGCACTTGAGAACCACCAGCAGAAAGCTACAGTGTAACTCTTGAAATACAGTCACAGGAGTAACTTCAGTCCAGTTCTCTGCTTTTCTCCTCATAAACTACAGGAACTATTCAAAGCACAGAACTTTTCCAATCCCCTCCCTGGCTGAAAGATTTCAGGAGTGGGATTTTGTGGTCCTGTGGGCTGGTCTTCATTTAGCCTCATGCCCTCTCCATCCTGCATGCACACTTGCACATACACACAGAGAAATAGAGGTTCCTCTCATCAGATTAAAAGAAACCACACTCCCAAAGGTGGCAATACCCGTGCAGGAAGACAAACTCAGGGATGGGAAAAGAGACTGATACTGAAAGAAGAGTAATAGCCGTTTAGTTGCTGGGAGCTGAACACAAACACTTGAGTAAGATCATAAAAAATTCCTTAAAAACCTTGAGCCGAGCACGGTGGCAAGTGCCTTTAAGTGCAGCTACAGAGTGCGGCTGAGACTAGGAATCACTTGAGTCCGTGGGTTCATGACCCGAGACCCGCCTGGGCAACATAGCAAGACCTAATTTCAAAAAAATAGCTGGGTGTGGTGGCACGCACCTGTAATCCCAGCTACCTGGGAAGCTGAGGCTGGGGATCACTTGAGTCGTGGTACTCTGGGCAACATGAGCCTGTGGTTCCCCTAGCAAAATAGTGAGACCTAGTGTAAAAAAAAAAAAATCCTTAAAAACCAAAGAGCAAAGCCGGGCACGGTGGCTCTTGCCTGTAAGCTTCAGTCTGTGAACTGCCGGGGCCAGGGATCATGGTTCGAGTCCCGCCTGGGGCCCGTAGTGAGACCTAGTTCCAAAAAACCAGCTGGGCGTGATGGCACATGCCTGTAATCCCAGCTGAGGTTGGGGATGGCTTGAGTCTGTGGTACCCCGGGCAATGTGAGCCTGCGGTTCCATGGGCAAAAATAGCTAAACCTAGTCTCAAAAAAAAAAAAAAAAACAAGAAAATACTGAAGAAATCTAATTCCACTTCAAATGGAAAACAACTGTCCATATATATAATGTTTAATTATATGTATATTTCAATAAACGACTCAAAGAAATAGATATGAATTTCCTGGTTCACGCCAACTGCATCCAACTGGTCTCACTGCAACTGCCCACCCGATTCTGTGCCCTCTCTCCACACTCCATGAACTGTCACTGCATTCTCCCTGCAAGGAAAATCTGACTAACATTTTCTGTTCAAAAGCCTCCCATGTCTTCTCCGTCTCTTGAGGGTAAATTCAAAATCTGAAATATGTCCAAGGTCCAGTGCCACTTGGCAGCTGTCTTGCCCTCTCCTGCTGGACGTTGGAAACTTTCTTTGTTCCCTCGAATGCTTCCTGCTTGTTCTTGCCCAAGGAGCTGGGCACTCTGTGCTATCCTTCTGAAACGTCATCTCTGCTACAGCCTCGGTAAAAGAAGTCGCCATTTGGCGGGATGAGGAACCCCAAGTTCTGTTGGAACAGGTGGACTGAATCATGGACTGAAAAGCACTAGGTCTTGTCTAATGATTATCTTGCAGTTTCCTGGAAGGAGAAAACCGAGAGCCCCAAGCACAGTTGGAGTGTAATCAGGCTGCGTAGCCTGGGCAGAACAAGCTACCACTCTCCTCTCCCACAGCTCTCCTCCACCCTGCCTCCTAAGCCCACCCTTTACTCATCTCCTCCTAACCCCCCCCCCCCCAAACAGGCTAAATTCGCCTTTCCCGCATTGGGTCCCTAATAAAACCTTACTTGGTTCACTACAACAAGTGCTCTCTGGAAAGTCATTTCCCTCAAAAGCAAAGGACCCTCTCACTTGGGTCTGGACCTACAGAACTCCAATGTCTTTATTGGTAAGTATATTCTTTTCGTGGATCGAAGGATGGGTGGGTGAAGGATGGGTAGACTGATGAATGGATAGATGGACAGACAGATCTCGATCTCTGTACATGTTTAGTAAGGAAAAGTTAAATATATTTTAAAATAAATTATTGAAATCGTAAAAGCAGGTGAAACAAGCTGTTTATTAGAATAATTTATGAAACAATTGTCTGTCTTTGGAATAGGACTCACAAATGTGTGAAATCTCTAATAATAATATGAATGTTTAACTCCATTGCTCCCAAATTTTAACAATAACAGTACCAGTTATTTTCTAAGTTTGTTATACATACGAACACATTTAAATCTCCTTAAGCGTCTGTGGGATAAGTGGTTACTGGATTGTCAGCATTAAAAGATGGATAATCTAGCACACACAGAAGTTAAATAACTTGTACAAGGTCAGTGAGTACAGAGCCCAGCCTGGGGTAGTCTTGAACCCATGAACTCAAGTGATCCCTAGCCTCAGCCTTCCAGGTAGCTGGGATTACAAGCACACACCACTATACCCAGCTTAGAGTTCATGTTCTTTGCCTGTACGCTATGCATCTAAAACACAACTCACAAAACATATAGAGGTAGATGAACTATAATTTAAAAGTTAAAGTGTGGTTGTATCATAAGATCTGGAACATTCTTGTTTGTTTGCTTTTTTTTTTTTTTTTTGAGTCTAGGTCTTGCTATTTTTGCCCATGGAACCGCAGGCTCTCATTGCCCGGGGTACCACAGACTCAAGCAATCCCCAGCCTCAGCTTCCCAGGTAGCTGGGATGACAGGCATGCACCACCACACCCAGCTATTTTTTGGAACTAGGTCTCGCTACGGGCCCCAGGCGGGACTCGAGCTGTGATCCCTAGCCTTGGCTGCTTCATAGGCTGAAGCTTACAGGCATGAGCCACCGTGCCCAGCCCTAGATCTGGGACATTCTTAACCAACTCTCGGACATACTTACTACACGATTGCTGTGTACATGTTACTTTTGATTGGTTCTGGTAGCTGGCTGTGGGGATGGGGTGGGAGGGAAAGGGTAGAAGTAATAGATGTCTCAAAGATCTCCATAATCTAATCTCAGGAATTCAAAATATGTGACTTCACATGGTAATTAACAGTTAAAGCTGTAGATAAAATTAAAATAGCTAACCTTGAAATGAATAGACATTTCTGGATAACTGAGGTCAAACCTCATCCTAGAAGGATGAGGAAAACAGGAGAGCCTGGCATCGCCTACACTGAGGCTGGGTTGGAAGCCATAAATGGGCACTTCTAGAAGCTGCAAAAAGCATGGACTAGAGTCTCATTTCGAACTTCTAGAAGAAGCACTACCTTCTCCTAACCTTGATTTTAGCCCAGTGAGATGTGTTCAGACCTCTGGCCTCTGGAACTTTAGGATAATTAATTGGTGGTAATTTGTTACTGTAGCAATAGGAAACTAATATAGTTGGTTGGCTTTTCTTTCAACAAGGAAAAGCTGTTGACAACAATAGAGCTGCTCTTGCCTCTGAAATACCATTTCTGTCCAAAAGGGCCATAGGAAGAAACAAGTGTGATGGTTTACGCAGAACATATGTAAAACAAACATATATAAGCTCAGAAGGGCTCCTCTTATTCAACTGCCTCCATGGAAGGAAGGAAGGAAGTGTTTTCAACCATAAGAAGGCTCATTATTCTCTTTATGCTAATATTTTTGGTTTTTTTACTACTACTTTCATAATGTCGTTTCTGTTACCAGTCTCAAAATGGTGATCAGGTCTACCAGCAAGACCAACTTAACCTTTACAGCCATCAGATAACTAAGACCATGCCAGGATGGAACCAGTTCTCTTCAGCAAATTGATTATGATGCTTTGTTCTTAACAATGTTTTCAGAGAACAGAAATTTCCTGGCTCTGGTCCCCTGGAGCACTGTTTTGGGGTCAGCTCCATAAAGAGACAGCACCTTGTAATTTTGCAGGAGATGGAGACCTCTCTCCTCCTCCACATCCTTACCAGTTGATGAAAAATTACAAGGTCAGACATTGCCTGGTTTGGGTTCCACTCCAGATCATAGGACCAGTCACTACCAGCCATGTAACACAGCACACAGCACTCAGTTCATGTGTACTTATGGTGCTCATCCCATTGACTTAAATATTACTTAAGAGAAATCTGACAATAAGTTAGGGCTTCCTGATTAATAATGCAGCATTTTTTTCCCATCCACACATTTCTTCTATACATTCTACCTTATCTTCCTTCCATCAATCCACAGTTACACAGTTACTCTTACTTTTGCCAGAAACTCAGCACTAGACATATGATGGTGAGCAGATATAAAGAAATTCCTACCGGGCGTGGTGACGTGTGCCTGTGGTCCAAGCGCTGGGAGGCAAGAGGCTTTGGTCACTTGAGTTTGCAGGTTCAAGACTACCCCAGGCAACATAACGAGACCTGGTCTCAAAAAAGCAGCCAGGCTGGGTGGCGTGCACCTGTAATCCCAGCTACCTGGGAGGCTGAGGCTGGGGATCGCTTGAGTCTGTGGGATCGGGACTACCCCAGGCACATAGTGAGACCTAGTCTCCTCCCCAAAAATTCCTCCCCTTATGGAGTTCTCATTTTAGTGGGAAAGAAAAATATAATTCAACTTAATTTATAAACAAATGTCCACAGATCAATGGGTACGTTGAAATCATAGTTAAATACCAGCAATCCTCTAGATAACAAGGTAAGAAATCAGTTGACATATAGCAAATAGAATGTTGACATATAGCAAAAATAAAAGGGAAGAAAGGAATGAGGACCGGGTCAAGAGTGCTGCTGCTATATTTGGGATGAATATGAAAAGAGTTGAGTACATAATTTGAGCATAAGTGACCCACAGACCTTTTTCCCCCATGAAAACAGCAACAAGCATGAAACAAGGAATACAGAAAACAGAGAAAGCTCACTATCTAAGAGTAAATTCTCAGAACTTCAAATTCAAATATCATTCTCTTTCCAGACAGGATACATGAGCTTAGACAACTAAACTATCTGGAGTTGTGAGATCACCAGTTGTAAACTGAAGGAATATTCTGTCTGCTGGGTTTGTTGAGAATTTAAAAAGAGAATATATATGGCTGAAGGCTTACAGACATCCAAGCCTTCAATATGGCATTATTAGATCGGGATATAAAACCAGTGGGTAAATCACCAGCTGGATCATGGGGTGAAACTTTATGATCCACAAACTGGATCATGGGGTGAAACTTCAGCCCTGTGACACTATCCTGGCCTGGGAGTCACCCCGACCACACCTAGTGGCGTGAACTCGGTTCCTTAATGCCACTGTACAATGACAGGAACCAGACCTCCTTGGGAAAATAGCTGGTTCCACCACAGGAGCCAGATACACATGAGATCAGCCTGGAGGTCTCTTTGGTATCAGAAAGGAAGTACTAGGAACAAACAAAAACAAAACCAGTTATCTACACAATGATAGTGATATGACCAGGGGCATAGGAACCAATTGAAAGAATTCCCAGTAGTCAAAACAGGAAACAATCTAAGTATTTAAATAAATAAAATAGTATTGGAGATAACCAAAGTATTCAATAAATATTCATGAACTTATACTGATATAAAAGTAAATGAAAGGATGAATGCTTGGGAAGACATCTCCCCAGCAGACTCCAAATGATTCATAGAGATAATCCACACTCAAGGAGGGGAAGCTTATTCTTTGAGTATGAACTGCATGCAGTGACTGTTTTCCAAAGAATATAGAAATTAAAAGAAAGGGAAATAGTAGTCTATGAAGAATCATGATGTACATTACCTCTGCCAGGTGATAAAAGCTAATATCAATATGCACTGAGAAATGAATGCCAAGTTCATAATACATGCCCCCGATAAGATGTACTAGACATGACACTTCTGTGACCTCCAAAAATTCATAAAAATAGTCTACTCATTGAGGAAAAATATCAGAAATTCCAATTGAGGGGCATTCAACAATGTGTGTTATAAGATTCCTTAAACAAGTTGATAAACACAAGGGATGTCTGAGAAACTGTCACATGCTCAAGTAGACCAAGTAGACATGACTATTACATGATAATCTAAATCAGATCCAGGAATCAAAAAAAAAAAAAAATTAGGTGAGAATGAAGTAGATCTGAGTAAAACATGGACTTCAGTACATATCAGCAATGTGTCAATATTAGCTCATTAATTGCAACTAAGGTAATGAACTCTGCCGTGCTGTATCATATAATGTAACCTGTTAATAATAGGGCAAATGGGTGTGGTGTCTATGGAAACCCTCTGTACTATCTTTAAATCTACACTATCCTGAAATGTAAAAGTTTGTTTTTTAAGCCGGGCACGGTGGCTCGTGCCTGTAAGCTTCAGCCTCTGAAGCGGTCGGGGCTAGGGATCGGGGTTCGAGTCCCCCCTGGGGCCCGTAGCGAGACCTAGTTCCCAAAAAAAAATAGCTGGGCGTGGTGGCGTGCACCTGTAATCCCAGCTACCTGGGAAGCTGAGGCTGGGGATTGCTTGAGTCCGTGGGTACCCCGGGCAACGAGAGCCTGCAGTTCCACCGTCAAAAACAGCGAGACCTAGTCTCAAAAAAAAAAAAAAAAGTTTGTTTTTTAAAAACGAAGAAGATAAAATATTGTTGCGATACGAGACCGTTTGGTTCCCAGAAACAATACAGAAAAGATCCACCACTTCCAGATTAACCCCAAAGGGCATCAGAATGGCAAGAACCAAAAGGTTAGATTTATATTAGGACCGAACTTTAGATGAGTGGAGGTTATCCTGCCCATTCACGGGAGCTTTGTTTGTTTCTTGGCTACAATTTCAAACTTAGGGTATTGTTTCTATTTTGACCACTGAATAGAAATACCAGAGTCAAACCGCTAGCTCTGTCTCAAATGGGTGACAGCTTTGCACGAAAGCAGTCTTTTTTATTTGCCATTTCGAATTATCAACAGAACACTTGACTTTCCCAGTAGTTTGTGGCAAGCCCTCTAGACTTTGTTGCCTTTCAGCATTGGTGCAAGTTTTTTTCCTTCTCCGTGTTCAACATGATAGCAATTTGATAATTCAAAATCACATAATGGTTTTATTGTGCCAGCCCGCCTTCCTGGTCTGGGTTCCTATACTATGCCCCTTCACTGAGATATCTTGCACCTTCCTCCCCCACTAAGTGACACAATTGCCATGGCTTTAAGCTGAGCTCACAGTCACTTCAGCAGAGAGAGGGTGAGAAAAAAGTCATTGTATGAAGGTATTAGACACTCACCCGGCTGATTATTTTAAGGATTAAAGCTACCAGTATTTGAAGCATAACAATCACCCATTTTGTCTTTTTTTTTTTTTTTTTTTTTGAGACTAGGTCTCGCTATTTTTGCCCGTGGAACCGCAGGCTCTCGTTGCCCGGGGTACCACAGACTCAAGCAACCCCCAGCCTCAGCTTCCCAGGTAGCTGGAATGACAGGCGCGTGCCACCACGCCCAGCTACTTTTTTTGGAACTAGGTCCCGCTATGGGCCCCAGGCGGGACTCGAACCACGATCCCTAGCCCCGGCCACTTCCTAGGCTGAAGCTTACAGGCACGTGCAACCGTGCCTGGCCCATTTTGTCTTATTTTAAAAAGTCAAAAAAAAAAAAAAAGTGGGGGGTGGGGGGAGAAAAACGGGAACAAGGGAAAGCGAAAGGAAAAGAAAAAGGAAAATTTCATTGCTTAAGATCCGCTCGAATTTCCTGCAGGTCTCTCAAAAGTCAGCACGAAGGAAGCCAAATCACGGGCGAGGTTTCCAGGGCATGAGATCTCCAGGGCCCCGTTGAAAATCCTGTTTCGAACCGTCCCGGGAAACAGGCTTGGGGATGGCTCCCGCGCTCCCCAGCCAGCTCCTGCATCTTTCTAACAACCACCCCGCCCGCGGTCCCCTGAGGACACAGCATCTGGCCGGAGTCCCCAGACGGGACTCGCGGGGCGGAAGGCAGATGACATGTGCAGGTGGCGAGAGTCAAAGCAAGTGGGCTCCGCAGCCACCGACTGCCCGGGCCACTGCACAGCCGCCTTGCGCGGGCACTGCCACCACCGGCCCCGGCGCGACCCTCGGGCGCCCGGAAAACTCGACACGACCCCCTTCCGCCCGCCTCCGGGTGATGCCATCTTGGGAGCTCAGCCTCTTCGCAGGAGCCGGTGGGCTTGGCATGCCGGTCACGTCCCCAAGTCTTTGCAAACTTAACCCAACTTTGCGAGCGGCGGAGACCGCGCCGACGCGAAACCTGGTCCTCTCGAGCTGCAACCGGGCAAAAACCAGAGCCTTTTTTTTTTTTTTAAAGGCCGGGCGCCGTGGCGCGTGCTTGTAAGCGACAGCCTATGGAGTTGCGGCTGGAACTGGGGATCGCGGTTCGAGTCCCGCTCGGGGCCACGTAGCGAGACCTGGTTCCCCAAAAAATAGCTGGGCGTGGTGGCGCGCGCCTGTAATCCCAGCTACCTGGGAAGCTGAGGCTGGGGCTCGCTGGAGTCCGTGGCACCCCGGGCCACGTGAGCCTGGGGTTCCCCGGGCACACACAGCGAGGCTGGTTTGTCTCACAAAACAAACCAACCACAGTCTTTTTTGCAACACACCCAAGCGCTCCGGCTCGTGGCCCCGCACCTGCCTGCACACAGAGCTCCGGACTGTCCAGCCAGAGGCTCCGCCGCCGCTCCCTCCCCCGCCCGAGCCCACAGCCCCCCGCGAGGTTGTGGGGGAGCTGGTCCCCGCAGGCGCGGGTGGGAGGGTGGAGGCACCCGAAGAACTTACATCCCAGGACGACCACCAGGTAGCGCAGCAGCAGCAGCAGGAGGCGGTGGCGGCTCCTCCTCGCCATCTTCCCGGGGGCCTCGGGCAGCTGGTCCGAGGCAGCTGGTCCGAGGCCGCTGGTCCGAGGCCGATGGTCCAGGCGACGCGCGCGCGGGCGGCCAGGCCGGGGCCCCTGAACTTCTGGGGCGGGAGGGGGGAGGCTGGCGCGGCCGGCGGGGGGAGGGGCGGGGCGGACCCTGCCTGACGGGCTGTCAGCTTCCCTGCCCCGGGCGCCTGCGGGGCTCTGCCCGAGGCTGGTCCGCCCTCGCCCGGGGCTGGGGGACGGGGCTGGAGGGCTAGAAGGGGGCTAAGGGGGGGAGCGGGCGGCACGTGGTGTCGGCCGCGTCCTGAGAGGGGCAGAAGGATACGAGGGGCGGAAGGGAAGTCCTGGCGGGGCCCCCCCCCACCCCGCCCCCCGGCCGCCGGGATTGCTCGGCTTTGTGTCTGGTCGCGCGCCGGGCTGCCAAGTGTTCCCAGGCGGGGAGCCCGGAGGCCGGCGGGAGCGCGGGCACGGGGGTGGGGGTGCAAGGGGTGGGGGGTGGAGAGGCCGGTGGGGAGGGGGCGACGCTGGAGCGGCTGGGGAACCTCGCCGGCCTTGCTCCAACGCTCCTTTCTTCCCGGGCCCCAAACTTCTTTGGGGGGTTTTCAGCTTAGGGGTGGGGAGTTTTGAACATCTCTCTCCAACCGGCCCGAGCGGCGGGGGCGGGGGCGGCGCGCGGGGGGCCTGGGGTTCTCGGGCTCCGCCTTGGACTAGAGGGAGAAGAAAGCCCTCAAAGACTGGAGCTGGCAGACAAGGCTCAGATTTTAGCTGCAGCCCTGGCTCCAGAGCAGGGCGAGCCTTGCGCGCTTCTGCAGACTTGAGGTGTGTTTTGGGGTTCTTGGCTTTTCTTGTGCGCGTTGCAAGTTAGTTGAGTTTCATCTAACGCTGTAAAATATTTATCCTGTTCCTCTTCGGTTATGTAACCGCTGCCTGTGGAGTTTTCCACACGCTAAAACTCGACAGCTGCCCTTTGTCAGGTTTATTTTTGGTCCACTCTGCTTTTAAGAGGGAAACCCATTAGGAACGCTCGGCTGCGGTGGTTTAAAGTTGACCGGCGCTGCCTCTGCACACACTCAAAGGGCTAAACAGGCAGTTTTTATACTTGTCCCTGGGGACCAAAAAAAACGTCTGGCACACTCAAGGGTTTTGACAGGCCTGGAGAAAGGTCATTCTCATGAGAAGAAATTGTTAGACATCTTTTTGGAGAGGGTGGGAGGGGGGAGGTTGTGGAAGGTTGAGTGATGGATAAAATTCCGTGTAGAAGGAATCTGACTGGGGAGAACTTAGCTCAGTGGACAAAAACCAGAGTTTAGATACGCAGAGCTGGGAAGAATAAGGTATTCCTGCTGTTTCCTTGGTGACAGTGATGGAGGTTTTGTGCCCATGAACGGAGCAGGGCACTTCCTTTGCAGAGGACCCTGGAAGGGAAGTCAAAATGGCAAGATTGTTAGTTTAGACTCCAGTCAAGCAAAGAGAAAGGATAAAGATTTAACAACTAGGCTCCTGCTAGTTTCTTTTTCTTTTTTTCCTAGGCAGTAACTAGATTCATGCCTTTGTAAGAGAAGTTGTCAGCATCCTCTTTTCTCTTTCTTGACACAACTATAGGTCTCCTTTACTTTTCCCTATAGATACACACGAATAGGCATGCTTTTTTTAAAAAAAAATGTATTATTCTGTGACATGCTATGTGAATGACTGATTCCGTTTCTTGCTTGTCACCCAGTCCAGGCATTTGTCAAATGCCAACAATGAGCAGGATGCTGGTGGATAAATGATGAACATAAGTCTTAGCTGCTAACGAGCTCCCAGTCTTGAAAAGAGAAAGCGTTCCCTCTGGAAAGACCTCTGATGCTAAGATAAGTGTTAAGTGAGGACAGAAAATAATAACCTAGTAATAGTTTTTTTTTTTTTTTTGAGCCTAGGTCTTGCTATTTTTGCCTGTGGAACCGCAGGCTCTCGTTGCCGGGGGTACCACAGACTCCAGCAATCCCCAGCCTCAGCTTCCCAGGTAGCTGGGATTACAGGCGCGCGCCACCACGCCCAGCTATTTTTTTGGAACTAGGTCTCGCTACGGGCCCCAGGTGGGACTCGAACCGTGATCCCTAGCCCCGGCCGCTTCATAGGCTGAAGCTTACAAGCACGAGCCACCGTGCCTGGCAAGTAATAGGTATTTCTTATGAAATGTTTTCTCAGCGGAGTGAACAGGGCTCACTTTGTATAGGGCAATAGCTAATCGCCCTGACTCTGTAAGAGAGGAAATGGCATTCCTACTTCACAGATGTGGAAATAGACTGAGAGATGCTAAATAGCCGTTCAAGGTCAAGAAGAAGAGACACTTCTCAGTTGGGGAATAGGAGCAATGTTTTCTTTTCAGACATTGAAAACTGAAGCAAATTTTGAAAGGAAGGAAAAGAAGAAACTTCTTGGTAGAGCAAAATGTGCAGTCAGAAGCTCAACGATTTTTAAAGTATTGCTTGTTTATGAAATGGAAGATTCTGTTGGGTTAGAGTGCATGTGGCATTAAGGCAGGGGAGGTGATAAATTGAAAGAGGGTCATTCAATGTCACGGCACCAAGCCTCATCCTATAGGTTTTGAAAGCACTAGGGTAGGATATTAAAAAATTCATATTTTAGAACAATGATGTCCAATATGGTCACTTTTAGATCCATGAGGAGGCTGTATTTAAAGTGAATTAAATTTAATATTCACACTAGTTACTACCCCAGTAGCCACATGGGGTAGTGTCTGTCCCATTTAAAGGACATGGCTACCGTAGGATGATGATTCATATAGATATGGTGACCGTGAACTAGAGAATGAAAATCAGAATAGTAGGAGTGAAGAAAGAAAATGATGACAGAGGGAGAAGTGAAAAAACAGGTTGATTCAATGTTCTTTTTTTTTTGAGACTAGGTCTCACTATTTTTGCCTGTGGAACCGTAGGCTCCCGTTGCCCGTGGTACCACAGGCTCAAGCAATTCCCAGCCTCAGCTTCCCAGATAGCTGGGATTACAGGTGTGTGCCACCACGCCCAGCTATTTTTTGGGACTAGGTCTCGCTATGTTGCCCCAAGCGGACTTGAAACACGATCCCTAGCCCCAGCTGCTTCATAGGCTGAAGCTTACAGGCATGAGCCACTGTGCCTGGCCAGATTCAAATGATCTTTCACACAGCCAGTGTATATGAGTGATAGAAGGGGAGCATATAGGTGAGATCCTTAGCCTAAATGAATGTACGTGGTGGTTATACATAGCACCGCTAGCTGAATAGCAGATACATTCCAGGGCAGTTGAAATGAGTTGACTAAGAATTGTCTAAGTTATCAGCAAAACTGTTAGAAAAATTGAGCTAGAGCTCAGAAAACCCTCTGAATTGACTAAAGAAACATCTTTCTATAACCTCAGCATCTTTTAGAACAAAGACCACCAAGACTGTCACTGACAGAAGTCTGTGGTTAAATCTGTGTCCTTTCTCATGTCCCTTCTCCTTGCTTGACTGGGATCTAAACTAACAATCTTGCCATTTTGACTTCCCTTCCAGGGTCCTCTGCAAAGGAAGTGTCCCTCTCCTGGTCATGGACACTAATCCTCCATCACTGTCACCAAGGAAATAGCAGCGATGCATCATTCTCCCCAGTTCTGCGTATCTAAACTCTACTTTTTGTCCAATGAGCTAAGTTCTCCTCTGCACACCACTAAGTTGAATTTCTTCTACATAGAACTTTATCCATTACTCAACCCCTTTAAAATAAAAAAGATGTCTAACAATTTCTTCTCATGAGAATGACCTTTCTCCAGACCTTAACACCTCTTGAATGTGCCACACATTTTTGGTCCCCAGGAACCAAATGTATATAGGATGAACACTAAGAGTGGGTGACTATGATATGTCCTTGTTAGTTTGATTGAAAAAAAAAAAAAAAAGTCCCACTCATTGCGGGATGGTGTTTATAATGGGGGGGGGGAGCTTGCGTAGGGTTAGAGACTACATGGAAAATCTCTGTACTTTTTGTTTGATTTTGTTGTCAGACTAAAACTGCCCTAAAAGAACAAAGTCTATTAATGACATTTAGACAAACGAAAAAAGTGATCTGGAGAAAGACTTCTCAAAAGAACATTAAAAACAAAGTATGAGAGGAAGGGGGAGAGAATCAAGGAGCCAAAGGTGAAGGGAGATGTTTACAGTGTCACATGCTAAAAAGGATTGAGAATTGTCTCCTGCATTTAGTAATGACTTGGACAAGAGAGAAAGCAAGTTACCCCCAAAATGCAGAAAGAATGTACAGACTTGTGTTCTTTGCTTCAGTAAGTTTGAAACACACAGAAGGTGAAAACAAATAATGAAATGATGACCAACAAACAACAGGTGAAAAGGCCAGTGACAGTCAATGCTGCTTCATGAATGAATAGGTGTGCATTGTTGTCGTTATTATTCTGCTTGTCAGAATCCATACTCAGAGCAACAGACAGCGTGTAGGGAAGAATGGGGGAACGAATCCCATGGAGTCCTTCTGTATTTTGTCCCATTCTCCATAATCCTATTGGTCCTCTGTGACTCCACTTTCCACAATCCCTCTCTGACACCATCAGCAGTTTAAATGAGCAGTTTAAATGAGGACTGGGTGTTTTAGGACAACTTCCCATTTTTCATTCTTTCCACCCACTCCAGTTCTGAATTTGGAGTAATGTTGAGGAGGTGTCAGGGCACCTTTGCTAAAACAAAGAATGAAGGGAAGGGCTAGGTTTAAATTGAGTGACTTCTCACAACACCTCAGATTCAGTATTTCTGTCTTGGATGGGTTATTTTTCCTCATGGGTGTGGATAAGGTGGTGGAAAGTGTGCCCACATGCTGCAAGTTAGAGAAAAGAGGGAGAAAAGTCTTCTATTTTGAGAAACACATAAATCCCCAAGTGTCTTTCACGTAAACGTTAAAGTATTACGGATAGAATTTAAGGCCTTTGACTAGTGGGCTTTCCATGACTTATTCATCCTCTTCATTTTCTGCCTCAGACATATCTGAATAAGCCGGGATCAACAGTGCATGGTGATGGGCCCAGAAGCTCACTCAACCCCTGCTCAAAGCCATCCTTCCCAACCAAGTCAACCTCTTCAGAGAGGTCTCTGGGAGAGAATCTGTGTTAGTCCCCTCAAGGGACATCTTCGTTGCAGACATATCACAGTGCTCAAAACTTACTTCAAGAAGAAAAATATAGATGGACTGAGGTGAAGGACTATGGGTAACTTGGTGGTGGGTGTAACGTAGCAACATACTTCTAAGGAGTCAGGCACCCATATACCTGCATCATATATGATGGGTAAGTTAATGTTCCCTCAAAACAAAACAAAAAAAAAAGAAATAAAAGCAAAGAAAATATAGACAATTCTCTAGCTTCTCTTGATTCTAATCACCCTACATAGGAGCGTTCATTCATGTTCCCTGCTCCTAAATCACTTAACATGTCTGAGATAATTCTGCCTGCCAATTAGTGAAATTCTCCAGCAATCAGTAAATTAGTTATTAGTATTTTCTTTTTTAAAAGCAATGTATTATCAACTCAATGACCAAGTTCTTTATTGAATGCTAATTAGCAGTTTCACAGGCATTTCAATAATATGAAATGATTTTGTTAAATGGGATTTGCTGGCAGGAGGAACTGGAATTGAATAAACATTTGCAGGATTCAAACAAAAGATTGACAGGCATTGACTAATCTCTTGGCATGTAATCATAACATTGAAAACTTGGCGAGAACTTAAGAAGTTATTTCCAATTCCACCCCCTCTGACATGTGCCCCATTTCACAGTTAAGGATGATGAGGCCCAAAGTGGTGAAATGACTCAAGATCACACAACAAGACAAGAAGAGAGCCAGGCCTCAAATGAACACTAATTAAACCTTTCCTGTGCAGTCCCCAAATCAGCAGGAACACCTCTGCACTTGCCAGGAAAGGATTTGATTTTTTGTATATAATTTGACTCAGTTACAAATTATTTTCCCCAGAAGGCCTGTACCTAGACCACCCACATTTAATATAAGTCCTTAATAAGACAGTGAGTGGGGAGGGTAAGAACACACAGGATGTGCAAAGTACTATACTGATTGTTGGAGACTTGGTTAAGGACAAAAACCAATTAGCTCACAGTCATATTTAGTTTTTAATAGCAGATTCTATTGCTTGTTACTTGTCAGGAAAGTATGTTTGCCACTGTTTCAGCAAAGAAAAGCACACTTTAAAATTATTATTTGCGTTTTGGTTAATTTGAGCCAGGTGCAGTGGTGCGCACCTGTAATCCCAGTATTGGGAGATGGAAGTCAGGGATCACTTGAGTCTGCAGGTTCAAGACTATCCTAGTAACATAGCAAGACCTAATCTCTAAAAAATAGCTGGGCATAGTGGTGCATGCCTGTAATCCCAACTACCTGGGAGGTTGAGGCTAGGGAACACTTGAGTCCAAGAGTTCAGGATTACCCCAGGCAACATAGCAAGACCTAGTTTCTGTAAAAAAAAAAAAAAAAAGAAAGAAAGAAAGACATCTTCTGCATTTTGGTTAATTTGCTCTGGAGCACAGAACAAAAAGAGAATCCTCTGTGGTCTTTTTCCTCGGGTCTCGTCCTCCAAGGCTTCTTTTGTCTAGATTCCAACTTCAGGCAGACAAATAGGAGAGCATATACAAAAACAGGCTGCTTATGATTTATTTGGTGTTTACTCTATGTCCCGAGCACATTTTTCTCTCATGTATTTGTATAAACCTTTTATTTTTTTTTTGCATAATCATATTATTTCTATTTTTAAGCAGAAGTTTCTTTAAAGAACAAGATGCTCAACTTGAAGGGAAACCCATCTTGGATTCCACTTCCTTTAGAGTAATTTATCTCTACAAAAGACAGATTGTCTTACCTCAAGAGCTACATTCTTGATTTTCCAATGATTAATGGAAAACATTAGAATACTCCAAATGAACAAGATAGGTAAGAATTTCTCCATCATTCTTGTTAAACATTAAGAACAAAATAACTCACTGGACTACTGGGAGAAGAACACCCCATTCATGGTGAGCAGGGGATATTTTCATGGAACCAATATTTTCCCCCAATCCTATCTCCAGTTGACATTGATCAAAACATACCAATGACCAGTTCATGTAAATGGTCGATTGAAATTGAAATTGAATTTTTATTAATTAAAAAATTAAATTTAAATTTAATGAATAAAAAAATACAATATTCTTGGGCACACACCTCAGTGTCTTTATGTGCAATAAGAGAATGGGGAAGGGGAAATGTAAGTTCGGAGAAAACTTACCTATGACAGGCAGGATGTGGTGGATCCCAACTGCAGTTTTGTTGTTGAGACGGGCTGGAGGAGACAGTTCAGGAGTGCTGGAACAGGGTAAGCAGCAGACACATCCTGTTGGCTGCTGCAACACTTATTGTATCTTCATCTTCTAGTTTCTACGGTGCAGGTATGTCTGTTTCATTGATGGTGGCCCCCCCCCCCCACACACACACACACATATATTTATAAAACTTCATTGTCTACCCTCATGTTCTCCCATCACTGTCACCCTTGAACCTTGATGTAAATCAAACAAAAAATTTCAAATGAACCTTATTTTAAGGATTAATTTTTTACTTATTTTAATTTTTACTTATTTTTAATTATATAAAATTGTGCATCGTTGTTCAAAAAAACAAGGAAGGGGGAGAGCAAGAAGACCTAGAGAGGACACATAAATGGAGAGACATGTGAGGAAGCTACACTTGCTCTATGACTTTGGACTGGTGCCAGGATCTTGGGGACATGGAAAGAAACATTTGAATCATGGAGACAGAGGCATGAGTGAGAGACCCAGGGGGAGGCTGACAAAGGTGTTCTTCGTGTAGATTTTAATTTTGCTCTTTTCCTTCCAGACTTGCCTGACCCCTCTGCCCCTTTCCTGGGGTTCCCCAGGACCAGAGGTGCCTTAGATTTGCAGCAATCTTTTGGGGCTCTGAAGGTCTATTTTGGGCCAACACTGCTTAGCTGGGCATTTACCCAGAGGGAATGGGTAGCTTTGGTTGTTTAACTGGAAACTATTTTAACTATATTATTTCTCTTCTCTTTATTGCACATTAATTGTATTAAAGTTACTTTCATTAAAGATCTTATGCATTAGACTATGTTCTATCTTGATGTGGCACATGGCAGAAACTCTTTAGGTTTGGGGGTCTCGGGGTGCCCCTCAACCTGCTTTGAACAAAACCAGAATGTGTTTTGCCTCGTTGACAAACCTTGCCATTCACAGGGAGCTTCCATTCACTTACTGAGGGGTGTGAACCCCTTAATCTTAATATGAGAGAACCATCCTGAGCTGCCACCTTCAAATGAGTAAGATTGAGGTTCTCAATCTTGACTCCCTTGCCTGGGTACCTCCTTGGCTGTGTGAGCACAGGATTACCCACAACTCCTGCTTCTCCACAGCCACCATTTCTCCATAGTGTACCAGGTTGGCACTGGTCAAAAAGTGCTCACACTATGCAGCTTTATCAACTCGTAACGTGGGTGACATTCTACAGCCAGAATAACTTTTCTTACCAATATCTCAACTGTACCCATTCCTCTTTAAACTCATTGGGTTGGGTTAGAGAACACTAACATCTTGATCTGCTGATGGCAAAGTTGGATAGACTGGACAAGGGACAGAATGTGTTCTTACGCCCCCAAATATGGAAATTCTGCTGCGTTCTTGGATCTGTCCCCTTTAAACCAGGTGGATAGCTTTTAGTCTCTCCAGAATGTTTTCTTTAGGCCCTAATGGAAAGTAACTGACTGGATGAAGAACAGCCGATCTGAATTTAGCTTCCCAACTGATAGCGTTGGGTCAACATTTTGTCCACCCCAAGCTGAGATTTACGGTTTTTCTGGCAAACAAGAAAGGGTATATTTTTCATGCCCTTGAAGCCCTCACCCTGTCTCACTGACTTTTAAGGCTTGCTGGAGCTTTACGGATGAGTGTGCTCCTGGGAATTGGACCAATTTTCGGCAATATTTTTTTCCTGAAAAATATAACATTATGAAGAAGGCCAGGCTGTTGATTTCCTGAGGTGCTAAGAGTCATCCAGAGATGGAAGTTCAAATGCTCATCCATGCCAGTCCATGCCCTGAGGGGGGCATGCGCTTTGCAGGCAGGATGCAAGGTTAGTGCCCTTGTTGCAAATGACATCCTGGCCATACCTTCTGAGGAAAGGGACTAAACATCCTGGAGGCCTGAACATCAAAAGTGGAGACAAATCGCCATTCCAGAGGCAGGTTTCCCCAATAAAGACACTCGTACGTAAGCCACCCAACACATCTGGAATTTGGGTTACTCGTATTCAGAGAACACAACTGAGGAGGTGAGTTAAAGGCGTTTTCAATTCTACAGCTAGAATTATTTTGTATTTGAGTCTTTACATAGAAGCAAGAAATAAGTCAGTCTTTCTGGAGCACTATTATATCCTGTCAATACTGCAAAGCTGTCAAAGTGGTAAGCAGCCTGACTCACCCACCATGAGTGCACAGGCGAACATATACCCGTCTCTCAAAAACTGCTTAAAGAATCCTAATTTTATCCTTGTGAGCAGCTGGGGTATGGACATGGGTGGTTTGGAGGAGGGGAAAAAAATGTGTCCTTGAGGTCAAGAATGACAGAAGAGACAGAGATATATATGAAGAGGGAGAAGAAGGCTATCTGTGAAAGGCAATTGAGGCAGGTACAAAGCCCATGTGTTCTTTCTCTTTTCTTGTTTTTCTCTCACCACCATTTTTCTCTTTTCTACAAACTCCCATCCCTTCTTTCTATATTCAAAAGCCCTAACAGTTTGACTGAGGTTCTTAATTAAGAAAAAAAGCCCCTGGATTTTCGGCACATTTTTCCACAGCAATTTCGTATAATGAAGACTTGGACTTTTGACCCAGCTTGACATGACTTCATTTTATAGTTTAGAATGAAAGAGTTTTGCTTTCTGCCATTGGGACCCTCTAGAAACATCAAAAAATAGTTTCAGTTGGTTCTTGGACCATTTCTGAAAGGTCTAAGTCCTTTCCCTTGTTCATGTGCTAGTAGGAGAAAAAGTGAGGGGAATAATAATGGAAGCTTTGTACTGCTGGAAATTTCTTCAACTGTAACCTCTAAAGTTCTAGGTAAGTACAAACCATGTTTCATATAAGAAAATGCCATTTTATTAAAAGATGCACACTGAAAATATAGAGGTAAAATGTCATAATATCTATAATTCTTTTTTTTTTTTAATAGAGACTAGGTCTCGCTGTGTTGCCCAGGCCCGGGGTACCCACGGACTCAAGTGATCCCTAGCCTCCTCAGCCGCCCAGGTAGCTGGGATTACAGGTGTGTGTCACCACACCCAGCTATTTTTTTGAGACTAGGTCTCACTATGTTGCCCAAGGTAGTCTTGAACTCGTAGACTCGAACCCGCAGACTCAAGCGATCCCTGGCCTCAGCCTCCCAATGCTGGGATCATAGGCATGTGCCACAGTGCCCAGCCCTATAATTCATTTTAAACTACTTTCCAGAACTATGGAAAAGAAACAACATGTAGCAAATTGGTAGCCCATGTGGTGGGTACCTGTCAATCTTTATACCAGTTTTCTTCTCTTCTTTAGAATTGAAATGTTTTGTTTATTTAATTTTTACCATATGCGAAGAAATGTATTACCTCTTTTTTTTTTCTTTCAAATCATTGAAAACTCAGTCATTTCAGCACTTGGTGACATTATTAAACATGCATTTAACATACACTTGAAACATTTCACACGCAGAACCAAAAATGGCAAAAAAGTTAACCTGATCTTCACAAACAAGAAACCAAAGTATTTTGTATTTATTCGGGTCCACCCGCTCTCAGTGCTAACTTGGTGTTTCTTCAGATTAGTAAAACAGATGAAATCTCTTTGCTTTGTTACTGGCTCTGCTTTCTACCTCCAAGAGCAATGTTCACTATCAAAACAAGTTTAATTTTACAGAGGTCTTGACCGGTCAGGCCAAGTCTTTGGGGAGAAAAACAGAAACTTCTTTCCATTGTTTGTCTCTTGTGGCTCTAAGTAATTGCAATCCCCCTCTTTTGGCAAGAGAAGAACAAAGGAAATCAGAGAGGGGGAGGCTGCAAGGGAAGATGTCCCGGGGCTCGGAAGTAAGTAGAATGAACCTTTTTCAAATAAACAAACTCTACTGGGTTCTAAGTTAAAAAAACAGTATTGATGACTTTTAAGGAAGCACTTTGGTATACTTGTCAGGAGGAAGGGTGGGGACTTAAAAAAAAAAAAAGACTTCAGGACTTGGGTGTACTTTTTTCTTTGAACCTGATCTCGGTATGTCCCAACTGAGCAGAGGCTTGTATTGTGAACCTGAACTTCTCACTCTGCCTGGGTATATGAATCCGCAGACGCTCTTGTTAAAAATTGTGGATTGTTTTAGTAAGACTGAGGTGAGCTGAGAACATGTGTTCCTCACAAGCTCCCAGCTCCTCCGACCACACTGAGCATAAGGGGATATTCAGAGTATTTGAGTTGCTACTGAAAATAATGAGCTGCAGGTAGAATGGCATTTGAGGAAGACTGCTTACATTCTCTTTTTTTTTAAATTAACTTATCTATTTTTTTGATTGCACACATATATATGTGCATAATATGTGCATATATATTTATATTACATCATTGTCTATCCTAAGGTTCTCCCATCACCTTATCACTGGTGAACCATCTTCTCTTGCGTTCATCCCTTCCCTGATTTTGCTCCCCCCCACCTCTGGCTCTATGCCTCAGTTCTATTGGCAGCTTTAAACTTTTCTCCTTGATTTGTTTGTTCATTTCCCCTATATCCCTCATATAAATGAGACCATCCTGTATTTCTCTTTTTCTTTCTGGCTTATTTCTGCTAATATGATTCCTTCTAACTCCATCCATGTTGCTGCGAATGACATGCTTGTCTTCTTTGATTGATGAATAATATTCCATTGTGTAACTATACCACATCTCTTCCAGCTATTTGTCAATTTTGAGGCATTTGGGTTGTTTCCATATCTTGGCAATTGTGAATAGAGCAGCGATAAACATCCAGGTGCAGGTGTCTTTTTGAATTAGTGTTTTTGTGTCCTTAAGGTAGATGGCAGCCGCTATGGAAGACTGTGTGAAGGACCCACAAGCTACTGAAAATGGAAAATGGTTTGTTTGTCAAACCATTTGATCTAGCGATCCCACTACTGGGAATCTACCTTACATTCTCTTAACACAGACGGTCTAAATATCCTGGGCCATGCATTCTCAGCAGCTTCAATTCCAAGGGATAGACTCTAATTTTGTTGGGGATTGGGGGCAAAAAAGGCATTAGCAGATATACTGTGTAGCAATGGTATTTAAGTGTCAGGGGGAACCATTAGAAAAAGGATTTATAAAGCTTGGGAAAAATAAATGAGACAGCTTGAGGATCACTGCTTTATTTTATTTATTTATTCATTTATTTATTCACTTATTTATTCACTTATTTATTCACTCACTCACTCATTCATTCATTCATTCATTCATTCATTCATTCATTCATTCATTCATTCATTCATTCATTCATTCATTTTTGACACTAGGTCTCGCTATTTTTGCCCATGGAATTGCAGGCTCACTTTACCCGGACCCCAGACTCAAGCAATGCCCAGCCTCAGCTTCCCAGGTAGCTGTGATTACAGGCGTGTGCCACCACACCCAGCTGTTTTTTGGGACTAGATCTCACTGTATTGCCCCAAGCGGGACTCGAACTGCGATCCCTAGCCCCAGCCACTTCATAGGCTGAAGTTTACAGGCACGAGCTACTGTGCCTGGCTGAGGATCACTGCTTTAAACTAGATAAAATCTTGTGAAACTGAGATAAGTTAAAGTCAGACACCCAGTCTGTTCATAAACTAAAGCCTGACTTATCAACATTTGCAATTTCTGCTCTGTTACTACCTGGATTTTCAATTTCTCCTTGAAAAACATGATGAAAATTTTCAAGTCAGAGGATACTGAATTAAATATTATAGATTGGAAAGGAAATGGAGGAGAATAAATTGGATATCCTGCAAGAAATGCTTGATAGCAACAAGAAAATTAACATCTATTTAACAACAAAAAATCAGATTGTAAATAAGGGAAAACTAAAATTGGAACTGCAGATACATCCCCTCCTTTCAATGTCTTAAAATGTTCACTGCCCTCTCCCAGTATTTATTTATTCTGATAATCATCTGAATGTACAGTTATTTTTCTAAGGATGAGTTCCTTTAGTTGCTACACATTTGATTCAGAAAACAATTTAATTCAAAAAGCAACAAAAGTCTCATGGAACCATGGGCGTTCAAGAATGAGTTCCCCACCAATGAGAGGGTTACCCACTCAGATCATAGCAAAGGGAATAATTGCCTTCTGCTGGGATAGGGAGCCCAGGGAAGGTACCAGCTGTCACTGTGATTGAAGTAGAATGAGAAAGCATTTAAATCCAGGCTAGAGCCATTCCCTGGAGGACCAGCGTGTGAAGAAGGCACTCTCAGACGAGATCGGGCGCGTTCAGGGTGGTATGGCCGTAGACAGAAGGCACTCTCAGTAACAACAGCTGACCTTTCTGGATGCACCAATTGGTGTACTAAACCTATACATTCATCACTTTAATCTTCCCCAAATGCTATGAGGCAGGAATTATAATTGCTCCAATTTTTCATATGATTCATCATATGAAAGTCATATTCCTATGATTAATTGGAGGCATGAGCATGCGATACACTGCAGTAGATGTCAAGGGCTAAGACTTGGAGAGGAGGGATATGGATGAAGGCTGGGTGGCTCTGGAACCTATGCTCACATTCTCTAACGGGCAAGGCCATGCTGACTGCATTCAGTCGGTTTGGGAAGCTTTGGATGATCAAGACCCAACATGTCCACTCCCTAGTATATGTCAAGGTTGGATGGCAGCACCAGGTTAAGTGTCCTCACCAAGGGAGAAACAAGCATCCTTTCTAAAGGTCAGTCAGACTGCTTGGCCTTTCGAAAACAGTTTTATTCAGATCTAATTCACATGACATATGATTCACCCATTTAAAGTGTAAACTCAGCACAGTGGTTCGTGCCTGGGGCCAGGGATTGTGGTTCGAGTCCCGCTCGGGGCGATACAGTGAGACCTAGTTCCAAAAAATAGCTGGGCATGGTGGCATGCTCCTGTAATCCCAGCTACCTGGGAAGCTGAGGCTGGGAATGGCTTGAGTCCGTGGTACCCCGGGCAATGTGAACTTGTGATTCCACGGGCAAAAACAGCGAGACCTAGTCTCAAAAAAAAAAAAAAAAAAAAAAAAGGAGAAGGATTCAAGACTATTTTTATATCATGTAAAATATAGCTTTTATAACTTTTTTTTTTGAGATTAGGTCTCACTATGTTACCCAGGGTAGTCCCAACCCTGTGGGCTCAAGCGAGACCCAGTCTCAGCCTCCCACGTAGCTGGGATTACAGGTGCATGCCACTGCCCAGCTGCTTTTTCAAGAACAGGTCTCGCAACAGCCTGGGGTAGTCTGGAACCCATGAACTCAAGTGATCCCTGGCCTCTTGCCTTCCAGTGCTTGGATTACAGGCGTGCGCCACCACACCAGGCACTTTTATACTTTTTTTTAGCATAATAATTCTCTGTATAGGTCTATCACAATTTGCTTTATGTATAACAGTTACTGATGTTGGAGTTGTTCCCTGTTTTCGGTTATTACAAATAACATTGCTATGAACATTTGTGTTCTTTTTTTTTGTGCCTACCTATGCAAGTTTTTCCTTCGCTAGATATTTACCTAGGAGTTGAACTGTTAGGTGACATGTTTACTATGCTCAACGATTTGAGGGATTATCAACTTGTGTCCCAAAGAAGCTTTGCCTCTTCCCATTCCCACTAGCAACGTACATTTTCCTGATGGTTAATGATGTTGAATTCCTTCTCATTGTTTTTGTTTTTGTTTTTTTTGAGACTAGGTCTCGCTATTTTTGCCCATGGAACCGCAGGCTCTCGTTGCCCGGGGTACCACAGACTCAAGCAGTCCCCAGTCTCAGCATCCCAGGTAGCTGGGATTACAGGCACGCACCACTACACCCAGCTATTTTTTGGAACTAGGTCTCACTACGGGCCCCAGGCGGGACTCAAACTGCGATCCCTAGCCCCGGCCGCTTCATAGGCTGAAGCTTACAGACTCGAGCCACCCAGCCCAGCCCTCATTGCTTTTTTTATGCTGTGGGTCATTTGCACATCTTTTCAGAGAAAAGTGTACTCTGATACTTTGTATTTAGGTTGAATTTGTTGATTTTCTTTTTTTGTTGCTAAATTGGATTCAGTCTAAAAGAAACTACTGCTTAACTCAAGATCAAAGGTAAATTATGCCTATATTTTCTTCTGAGAATTTTATAGTTTTGGCTTTTATGTTTAGGAGTATAATACACTTTAAGTTCATGTTTATGTACATTGAAAGGTAGAAATGCAACTTTGTGTATGCTGTACAATATGGGAAATCTAGCTTAGTCAACTCAGTTATAATGGAGTTGGATAGCCAGTTATCCCAGCATCATTAATTGAAGAAATTATCTTTCTTATTGTTTATCTTGACCCAGTTATCAAAAATCAATCAGTCCTAATTGTGAGGGTCTATTTCTCAGTTCAGTTTATTCCATCCTTCTGTATGTGAATCCTTCTCCTAGGGCCACATTGCAAATTTGAAATCAGGAAGTACAAACTCTTTGATTTTATTCTTTTTCAAGATTGTCTTTTTCAAGATTTTGTTTTCCTTGTAATTCTGTATGATTTTGAGGGAAAATATGTCAGTTTCTTCAAAAGCCAACTAGGATTTTAATAGGGATTTTATTGCTTCTGTGAGTCAATTGGGGGATTTCAAATCTGATTCATATACTTGAGATGTTTTCTCGCTGATTTAAGTTTTTAATTTCTTGATGATGTTTTGCAGTGTGTTGTGGACAAGTGCTACTTTTTTGGTTAAATTATATTAAATGTATTTAATTTTTAAATGCTATTATAAATAGAATTTTTTTCTTAATTTTGTTTACAGAATTTTCCTTGCTAGGTAGGCTATAGAGTACAATTGATTTTTGTATATTTATCTTGTATCTTGCAAATTTTCCATATTCTTTTATTAATCCTGATATTTTCCAGTGAACTACTTAGGATTTTCTATATGAAATCATGTCATCTGCAACCAGAGAGAGATTTATCTCATTTTTTTTTCTGATCTAGATGATTTTCTTTCTTTTTCTTGCCTACTTGCCTTGGATGTAACCTCCAGTACAAATTTAAATAGAAGTGAAAATGGTGGACATCCTTTTCTTTCTTGTTCCTCATTTAAGGGAAAGTATTCAGTACTCAGTTTTTCATTATCATTTATGATGTTAGCTGTAGATTTAATAAATGTCTTTTAAAGGATAATTAAGTTCCTTTCTATCCCGAATTTTTTGAGTGATTTTTTAAAAGGAGTATTGGATCTTGTCAAATACCTTTTCTGCATAGAGATTATCATGTGGTTTTTAAAAATTCTTTATTCTGTCAAATTTACACATTGATTGGTATCCATATGTTAAGCTGCCGTACTGTTTCTGGGACTAGATTTCATGGCTCATTTGGTCATGATATATATATTCTTTTTATATATTATGGATTCAGTTTGCTAATATTTTGTCAAGGATTTTTATTATCTATATTCCTAAAGGATAGTGGTCTATAATTATTTTTCTTGTGATATTTTTGTTTAGCTTTGTTATCAGGGCAATTCTGTCTTTATAAAACAAGTAGAAAAGTATTCCTGTTTCTAAACATTGGAAGAGTGCAAAGAATTAGAATGAATTCTCTTTCAAATATTTGGCAAAATTTGCTAGTAAAATCATCTGCATCTGGCCTTTTATTTGAGGGCAGTTTTAAAATTACTAGTTTGATCTCTGATTGTAGACGTATTCAGATTTCCTGTTTATTTTTCCTTTTGTCAGTTTTGATAGTTTGCGTTTTTCTAAGGCTTTGCCCATTTCATCTACATCACCTGATTTGTTGACCTGGAGTTTTTCACGGTTTTGTTTCCATAAGGTGAGTAGCAATGGCTTATTGTTCAGTCCCAATGTTAGTCATTTGTGCTCTTACTTCTTGGCTAATCTAACTAAAGATTTGTTGATTTAGTTTATTTCTTCAAAGAACCAACTTAAAGTCTATTTTTTTCATTGCTCTTCTGTTCTCCATTTAGTGTACTCTGCTCTACTATCTATTGCTTCTTTCCCTTCTGCTCATAATAGACTTCTCTAGAAATTGGAGCGGTTCCCATTTCCCTGACCCCCTAATGAGAGGCATAACCCAGCAGCCAGGGGAAGCCAGGTAACAGGGACGGGTCGGCAGTTGGGCTCAGAACACATGGAGGACACACAGAAGAGAGACACAGCAACAGAGTTGTGGGGAATGAAGGCCTGTTTGCCTCTAGGCTTTGAGCTTATACCAGGGACATGGGAACATGGAAGGAGATATGTGGAAAACAGACATTTGTGACACTTGGAAAAGTCACGCATGCGAGGAGGCTGACGTATTTTCATATGTACTTTGATTGGCTCCTTCCATCCCAAGATTGCCTGGGCCTTTCACCCCTTTTCACCACTTTCCTGGGGCTCCCCACCAGAAGGTGCCTTATCCTTGCAGCAAGCAAGGGCTTTACTGACCTGCTTCAGGTTAACCCTGCTTGGCTGAGCACTTACCCATGAGAGGAGGGGGGACTTTGGATGTTATATTGTTTCTTTTCTTCCTGCATTTCGTAGTATCATAGTTAAAGTGAAATGAAGCCTGTATTCCTTGCTCAACTGGCAAGGTTAGGAGGCTCAAACGGATCAAGGAAGTGAATGGGAACACCCTGGAAACCTGGGTCACTAAGCTGATGATCCAGTTAAGGTGATGATGCACTGTGCAAATTTGCATGATCAGTCAGGACCCAACCAAGAACCAATCTCTGATACCTGAGATAAAACTAGAGCCTCAGTACCCTCACTCTGAATAGTAAACCACTCCTACCTGCTGTTTCCCTTAGGGTGTTTTCAATCAATCCCCCTAGTCTATTCTTCACCCTTTTCTGGTGAATTCTTTCACCTCCTGTCTCCAGCCTCCACCCAGTTCAGTCCCACAATACCATGCACACTAATTACAGTAAGAGTTTTTCACTCAGTATGTTTTGTCATTGTGCACACAGATGGTTGCACCCCATTAGACTGTGCAAGTTTGGGGGTGCCAAGGTACCCTTTAACTCGCCACTAAAATGCTTGTTTTGGATTTAGTTTGTTCTTCTATTCCAGTTCCTTGAAGTGCAAATTTCGGTCTTGATTTGAAATTTTAAATATCGGCATTTAGGAATATATCAGCACTTAGGAAGGAATGCTAAGGTTAATGAATTATCAGGGGCTTTCGAGCCCCTCTGCCATTAGCATCTGTGATCAGCACCAGTGGTATTAGGCCCTCCCATGACTTTACACAACTGGCTCAGTGGGTGTGCGCATGCGTGAGTGGCTCACCTGGGCCCAGGAGGCCAGGCCTAGGGTGTGATCCTAGGAAAACTCAAGAGGCCATTCAGAGGAGGAAGGGAGAGGAGGGGGGAGGGGGAGGGGAAGGGATGGG
>PVHY01018198.1:0-29745 GCA_004024945.1 Uropsilus gracilis
CAGGGAACTGAAATTCCCTGTATTTCCAGCCCCAGACTAGCTTCCATTATTCCTTATTGGTGAACTGAGCCGTTCCCCCTATCTTTGACAGTGTTTCCATTCTCTCCACCCATTACAATACATGAAGCTTCAAGCAAGTTATTTAGATTGTGACTCAGCTTCCTAACTTATAAAATGGGAGATACCTGTTAGTGTAGCAATCATAAGGACACCATATTACCTAGAGGTAATTGGGATACTAAGATTAGAGGTAATTGGGATACTAAGATAATAAGAATACTTGTTTTCTTAGTCAGTATTAAGTTGATATACATGAAGTGTTGGTATACGATGTATATCATGCAAAACTAGCAACAGCTTCAGGTTATATCCTCTTTCCCCCTCTACTTTGTTGAAATATGTTAGTCCAGCTTCAATTGTTAAAACTACAAATTCCTGACATGGTGCCTCGCAAAATGACTATGCTTGATGTGGTTTTAAAAGCTATTCCTATCATGACTTCTGGCTCATTGTCCTATGTTCTGGGACTATGTAGAGACTTTGGCCTTGTTACTTCCAAGTTTGTAGAAATAATAGGTAGCACGGATGGATATCAATGATATTTGATATGGTATTTTGGGTATTTCTAAATCTAATAGCCTCACACTAAGAATACCCTGATCTTCTAGAACCTTTATTTTGTTTTGAGGCATGATGTTATACTGACACAACTGGAAAATCAGTCATTTCAGTTCATCCTTTTAAAAGTATAATGAAGCCATTTAAACATTTGGTCTGTGAGAAGCTCTATTCTAGATCTGAGTATGAAAGGAAATATATCCCACTGAAGGGAAAGCCTGAAGGAAACAACTGGGATCTTGCATCTTAAGGAATTGTCCCCTTATTTGATGTGGTGTTCTAGGCGTGCTGTAAACAGCAAGCTTTAGAAGATGATTGCTAATGTAAACACATGGCATAAATAATCTTGTAAATATATAACATTTTTTAATCCTTTATGACTATTATTTGAGTTTTTAGTTGTAAGGTTCATCTCAGTTCCAGAGAAGGTGAAAAATATGCCAGCAGGTAAATGGGCCACAGTGTGAACTCTGGCCTACGGACTCTAGGGCAAATGCCTCAAGGTGTTTAGATAGGAGAATCTGACAGTGTTCTTGCCAAAGGAACCCTGAATAAAATACAGAGATTCTGTGTATGTTTTACCTGTCTTATTGTTAGTTTGTAGTACATCTCTGATTGTCCAAAGTGGTCGACAATTTTCCAACTATGAATTTTTGACAGTCATGATTTAAAGCTTCAAGCATATGATTAGAGATGGTTGTTCTTAACATTTACCACAACCTCTCTGCTAACCACACAGCAGCCAATTCTCAAGATTTCCTCTAGGAGAGTAGAGGAATTTTTCTTCCCACATGTACTCTAATTCCATGGGAAAACATTACAGTGACAAATGACTGAATGAATGCTTGAATCTGAGGTAAATATGAACCTTTGCTTCTCTATACTAGGAAGCCACCATCTGAGTATTTTTAAGTTTGGAAGACATCATATGAACAATTTTGGCCATGCTCTCTTAGGTTTCAAGAGAATTGCTGTAATCATTTATCACATAGTGAGAAATATCCAATATCTACTTATACTGATATTTATAAACATTTATATTTATTTCCTTTGTCAAATGTGGACAAACACATTTTTGAAAAGTACTTCAAGTCTGCGGAAAAACAAAGCAGAATATTCTTTTAAAAAATCTACCACAGAAAGGATAATAATAGCTTCCACTTCTGAAGACAACAGGCAAGCATAAAATATAAGGGAATTGCTTTATTCTGGACAAGAGAATTGCTGTTACAGCAAATTTTGACCCTATGACAGTCTGGAGAACTCTTAGGTTTAAAACTTCCACTCCCACACACCCCAGTCCACAGAGGAGATAGCTGATCTGGGGCTTAGCAGTGTTGGCAAGGTGGTGCATTATGAGATTTAGCCATAGAGTGTTTGCTCCCCAAGGACAGAACTACAGGAATTTTAAGAACTTGCATCAATTCCCTTGTGTAGAAGCAGTATGTCTAAGTATATTTCAAGTAAATCCTCAACTCAACACATGAAACTGCAGTTACACTGTGCCTTTAAAAGGAAATTAGAGTATGGGAATGAGGCCAGACTGACCCTCCAGGAGACAAATCCACTGTTTATCTCTTCAATTGCCCTGTCAGGCCATTTTAGTCATATGTTAGAGAGGCTATAGTTTTCATTGAGAATATGTTCAAGTTCAACTTCCCTCCCCCCAACCCACTATCACAATAATTTCAAGTTCTTCATTTTACTTCTAGATGGTAACAGCATATAGCAACCTATATTGTTTCTTTTATAGCATCTCTCTAGCAAATTGATTGAGACCTCAACTCTTCTTGTGACATTTTTTTAAAACTCTGATTATCATTTCTGATTTTCAAAGAAAATCCTCAATAATGGCCTTGGAAGGTTCAATTTGATGTGGTGATTGATTATAAGATAAAAATCCTAGTCTTTGAATAAATACAATATACTTTTGTGGCATAATTGCTAGATTGCTTAGATGATGGTGCATGCTAATTAAGAAAATGTAGTAGCATAATGACTAAAGTCATTTATTCATTTTGCTTGTTTTTTTTCAAATGTAATCTGTGAAAGTGACAGTAAGTAACCACTCACTAATAGTGATAGTGAGATCCTATAAGTTTATGTGAAAAAAAGAAGACAGCAACAGATATTTCACAAGTTCATAAAAGTTAATTGTTTAACCATTTCATATCTACAACTGCTGATGGTTTGAAGTCCAATCATATTAGAGAAAATCCCATTGCCTGTAGAGTCTGTTGCTTTTACTCTTAGTCATTAGTGTCAAATAAGAGTATTTTGAGTTATTTCAAGCAGGTCATAATTACTTGACATTAGTATTTTTCCCATGGCACTTTTGCTTGTAACTTGACTTTGGATAAGGAGTCAAGAAGGATACCCTGCCATCTCACAGTCTGACCAGGTCTTACATCTATGTGAATGTGTGCTTCTGATGTAGTCTTACTGTCTACTGAGGCTATTGAAAAATATATTCTGTGAGTTTGAAACAAATCTTTTTATTTTTGTAAAGTGATGATCAATAAGCATTCATTTTATTTGACTAAAACTGATCACAGTAGTAGGTTAGGTTCTCTTCAATGTAATAATGACACCATGACTGTTTTTAATGACTTCCAACATAGGAAGAAAAACTAAGAGCTCAGAACTCAGAGTGGGTGTGGTAGGGGAATTCTAGTATAAAATCCATATGTTTTAGAGTTGGTTGTGCTATAGAAGGTTGGAAGAGCTCAGGTATGTTTTGGGTTAGTCCAGTCCCTCAAACTATTTCTTTCAAATGTTTTCTTTCAACCAAATCTGAAACACATTTTGCCAAAACCTTTTTTCCCTTAATTTTTAAAGCCATGTGTATTTAAAGGGACATTTAATCCATATGTTTTGGCTCATTTACACTTAACTCATCAAGATATTGTTTTTAAGAGCTATTTGAGCTCCATGAAACCCATTTTATAAGTCTTTTCTTCCGCAGTACTAGGAAGTTGTGTTTTGCTGGAAACAGAAATTGAACCCACAAAATAATTAAGTTCGGATGAAAATTGAGAATGTACAAGATTTTTGAGAGGCACTAAACCTCACTTCGAAAGTATGCCATTTTCTTGCGTTTTTAAAGTTACTTTAAGTACCAATCTGCTTTGGTCAGATGCAAAATTTGATTATCTATTAAATCTGTATTTTATAGTTAAATATCTGAATGATTACTGATCCCTCTTAGAAATTTTTATCGTACAGGGTAAAGACAAGTTCAAAACTTAAGAAGAATATACAAAAGCATGAACTTTAAACTCCTTATGATTTTGTCACACAGTGATAGAGTTAGACTTTCAGGGTGACTTTTCTGTTCCCATCAGAGTCATTTTGAAGTCCTGCTTTTTTCTTTCCTGAAGTTCTATCTGCTGTGTGCCATGAAGATGGGGAACTACTACTGAGCAGGGCAGGCCTGTGTCTATATCTTCTTTGCCTCCAGAACCCTTAAAATTTTTCCCTATTGGTTTGAAGGCAGTCTTCAGAGAACTTATTAATTGTCTAAGAGTGTTGTCAAGTATTTCCAGGAAGTTCTGGTTCTGGAGACATTCCTGGAGAGTAGTCAAGAGAGTCAGGATATGACTGATGTGGAGTTAAAAAGGTAATGTCTCTGTAGTTACAGTTTCATCATCTCAAGGAACAGTTGGCACACATTTGAAAGAAGTTTTGCATGTTGAACATCAATAATCCATGGAAAGGAATGACACTTTTTCAACAAAAATTGTTCTAAAACTCAAATTCAACTACATACCTCAAGTTTCTTGACCAAGATTTCTGGAATGAGTTGAGTTGTCAACATTTTTCTTCTGGTGTTTGAGTGGACATATGAGTAAAAATCTATTTTAGTTAGAGATGATTCCAGTAAAAATTAATAAGATGTTTATGGTTCATAACAAAATATAAAAATATGTGCATGAATAGCTGAGTATAAGATCATATAAATAAAATTTGCTCCAAGATCTTAACACTCTGAACACCAGAGAGTAAATAGTATTTCTTAAAAGACTGACTTTTATTATAGGAATCAGATTTGTTGTGCAATACTAATGGAGTTTAATGTGCTCAATAGTGCAGTTTTATATGCCTTTTGTGTTTCGTATTTTAGAATGAATGTGTGTTCTTTTAACTCAACATTGTTTCTAGAGAATATTTATCATTTGAATCACACATTGACCTGTTCTTGATGATAAGGTGTTGCTGTATCTATAAATAAGTGAGACATCAATCTACATGGAATTCCTGAAAAGTTTACTACTATTTTTAGGGTAAATACCTGATTTGGGAATAGCTGTCTACCATTCTGAATTTTTTGTAGCCTTTGAAAAATATATAAAGGAACCTGGCTACCAGATGTTTAATGTCTCCATGAGAAAAAGAGAAATTGATAATATTGTGATCTTTTCTGAAAGATACTATTAAAAAAAACTCATTACAATAATCTTGAGTATAACTTTTAATATTTTTTCATTATGAGCCAATTTTATTGTACCAATTTAAGAGCAGTATATTATTTTTACATTGTAATGTCAGTGAATTTGTGGAAGAAATTATATATTTAGACATACATATATAAAGCTTAATATTGGGTCTTAATTATAATTAAATTTAATTTATTGAAATTTAAAAACTTCCGTAGATCTGTAAATCAGTTCTCATAAATGTTTTCTCTTTAGAAGTATAAAGCATGCTTAGCAGCAAGGTTATTCTTTATCAACTTATACTTGATGTACTCCTTTATTTTTCTGATGCCATTGTTAAGTAATAATTCAAACTTTAATACATTGTATGAAGTTACTCAAATAAGTGTAGAAGTACTTGAACATTTTGCAATTCTTTAGTTTCATTTATTAATTTTCAGTAGTATAACTAATAAATGCAGGCTACCAAAATAAAAATACAGACAATTCTAGAATCTTCTTTATCACTGTCAAGCTTAATTCTTTTTGAGAATTATCAACATTGAATTTGATATGTATCTTTCTAGACGATTTTATTTTTATTTATATATTTGTATTTATTTATGTAAGATATATTTATGACCATAGCCTATGTATAATACTTTTTTAAATGTGTGTGTTATCAGATATCAGTGTCTTTCAGTGTATGCAGCATTCTGTATTAAAACGACTATTTGGCGACTTAGATAAAATTTTTAATGAACTGTAACAATTCATAAATTGATTTTTATAGGTTTTTGAGGTAGACAATTATATGTAACCATATTTTGTCTTTTCATTTCTGATCTTTATATTTTATTTTTTCTTATCTTAATAAATGAATATAGTGTTAAATACTGTGCAGACAATGCTAATATTTTATATTATCTCTTAATTTAGTAGACTGCTTCTAATATTTTATTTATTAAATATGGCAGTGACTGTATATATCTACTAGTTACACTATATCAAACCAAAAAATTTACCTTCCTTTCTATTGTGTTTTAAAAACGTTTAATGATTTAAAATATCAAGTGCTAATTTTAATCCAATATTTCTACATATTTTAGCTCATTCTTTGTTTTCTAAAATAAATTTGATGGATTTTATAGTTTCAAACCATTCCTGGGATACCCCAATTTGGCCTTCATATTTAATTAAAAATGTATCTAAAAATCTTATTTGTTAATCTTTTATTTAAAGCCTATATTTCTTCTTTAATAATATGAATGGCTTTAATTATTTTTTTCTGCTTTGTCTGTTTCGTATTAATACTGCATTTTTGGTAAAATGAGTTGTATAATTTCTAATCTATTTAATGTTAAATGCTTGTAGAATATGAGAATTATCTGATTTTAAATAGGTGATAGAATTCCCAAGGGAAAACTAGGTCTGGGTGCCTTTGAAATATAATTTTTGACTGCTTATTTTTTTCATCGGTAATTGATTGTGTTTTTCTTTAATTTATCTTTGAGCCAATTTTAGTGATTTGCATAGAATTAAAAAAAAATCTACCTTAGCACAGCATTTATCTATATATGCTATATTGCAACATGAAAGTAGAAGCATTTTTCCCCCTCATATATCAAGCTATTAATTGAAAGATTGTTTTCCTTGTCAAGTTCATTTTAATATTGTACCTACCAACTTATATACTCATTCAGTTTTTGTGATGGCCTCAGTGAAGTTTGTTATTCTGCCATCTAGTAAATGTAGGACCTGTTTTTGTTTATCAAGTAGCAACACATTAGCTTGAGACCAGAGAATTGCAAAATGCTTCTGGTTTTCTTAAATAGTTTCTCACCAATAATATAATATAAAAGAATACTTTGCTATCCCATAAAAGTAACTATATTAAGTTCTAGCCAAGTTTGTGTAAGTTACAGGGACAGATTTTTAATAGTCTATATTCTTTGCTTTAGAGAAAATATACTTAGTATAAGCTATGTATTTGCACAAGAGAGTTGTTTTTCTAGACATAGCAGGCTAGAATTTAATCTGAGGTTATTAGAAATTTGAGATTGTTCTCCAATCATTTTAATGAATTATTAGAGCCAAGTAGACTGTTTTGTCCAATTTGAATTATAATAAATATACTGGTCAACTTAATTTAAAAGTAAAACTAAACAAAACACCCAGCAAAAATGATTGTATCTAGTTAATTGTTATTTTAATCAACTTCACCCACGAGTAAATTAACTGTTTGTGTTTTCACATGTATATTAAATAAGTGAGGATGATTTTATGAACAGTAATTGAATGAAAGCAAGACTGAACATGTTGTTTAGGCATGTCCATAGGTTTTTCTTATATTGGAATAGTAATTCTTTATATGGTACAGAGAGAAATTTCTATATACTCACCTTGCCAAGTCTACAGGGACAGTGAAAGTAAAGTAAGAAGCAGATGTCAGATGTCCTCAAGAAGTTAAACGAGATGTTCTGTGATGCTTGGGATACATAGTTCACCAACTTGACTCATTATTTGGGGAAAGATTATGTACAGAACCTATTCAGTGTCAGATCAGACTGTTGAGCAACACACGCTCAATTCTGTCTTTCATGTTTGATCTTCTTAGCAAGACAAAAATATTTTATACAAACCATAAGTGAAATTTAATCTAGCTAAATAACTTTTTCTCTCTCATAAAGTTGCTTTAAGACTTCTTTTTTCTCCAAAATTCTTTCTGTCTGTTTTCCTCTCAAATTTGAGTATTGCCTTCTCAGTGATCTCTTCCCAGGGAAAGAACCCCCAGCTTTTAGCAGGATCATTTATCTTGCACTCCTGAAATACCAGATCAAAGACATAGGCGGTAGAAGTATACTTCCTTACACTGTTCTTTTCAACAAAGATGAAGTGTACCACTTAGTTACAAATCGACATTTTTATAGCAGAATTTTTGAGACAAGGTTTCCATATTTCTTCTAACTCTTCACACTTGGAAGAGTAGATAGGTGATATATGGTATATTGCAGAGAGGAGAGATAGGGTGAAAGTTGAGAAAATCATGCTTCCATTACATTATGGAATAAGGAGAATTATTAGCACATCCTGCAATGTCCTTGAGACATAGCTCTATAAAAGGGACACAAATAAAGGATGTATTGTGATTTCTCTGTTGGTATTTGACTTTGTATTTGCATTAAACTGATAGTGTGTGCTACCCCCACCCCCATTGTCTCCTGTTTTAAGATTGCAGATTTCAAGGACAGATGCTAAAATGTGAGAATGACCTTAGCTGGAATTTCCCTTCAGGGAGAGATGCAGGGGGAGAAAGAAGTGAAATGGTCAAGGTGAAACAGATTTCCTGGAAGGTAGGAAATCAGGATATATAAAGGGTGTGCAAACAAAGAGAAGGATTCAGATTCAGATTCTGAAGGCAGAGGCAATGTGGAGGTCGGATAGAGGATAGAGAGAGAGGTTCAATGGAGGAGAGATGGGAATCGGCCATCTTGTAAAGATGTGACCCACGTGAGCTTGGCCATGTGGCCACCGGGGGCCTGCAACCCTTGGCTGGCCCAGGCTGGCAGCATGTGTGCTGAATGCAGTTAAGGAGTTTGCAGATTTGAACTCCGTGTTGGAGTTTGTTTTGCTGAGTTTGACTTGTGTCTGAAAGAGGCCGTGCAAAAGTTAGGCCTGAGAAGAAAGTGAACTTTGCTGGTTCGGCACCATGGAGTTCCTGCTACCTGAAGGTGACAAGGGGAACACAGCGTGGAAGACAAGGAGGAGCAAGTCAAGGGAGCAGCCAAAGGAACATGTCTTCAAGCGTCTGGAGATGGACTCTGACTGAACATTGGTGAGATGATCAGGAATGAGAGACTGTGGATTTCTGGGCAATCTGGGGAAAGGACTTTGGACAATGCTGAGAAAGGTTTTGGACAATGTTAAAGTAATCTGAGTCTTACATGTTTTCTTTTGTAGTAATTAGAAAGTCACTTTGTTAGAAATAGTCTGCACTGATAGTCTTGCATTGGTTTGGTATTTTGGTTGAGAAGGCTGGGGATGGTGGAAGGAACCCACGAGTGGAGAGTTTAAACTGTGTTTTTTAAGTTTTTTTCTGCAGTTTTTGGAACTGAAAGCAGAGAGCTCCTGGCTGGCTTTTGCCTATCAATGGTAAAGGTACAATGTAAATGCTAATGGCCTGCTTGTAGCCTGCTTCCTAGAGAGAAGCAGGCAGAGGTGCTCAAGGTTAGGGTATAGGTGAAAGGTAAATGAGCTGTTTGTAGCCTGCTTCATAGAGGGAAGCAGGCCTGTAAGTGTTTCAAGTTAAGTTAAAAAGTCCCTTCGTGGTCGCCCTGTTTCAAAACTACGTCTCTGAACATTGTTATCATTTATTTTTAATATTTTTATTATAATTATTTAACTTATTTTATACTCTTTAAATGAGTTTGTTTCAGAGTAATTCTAGGATCACAAAAATTGAGTGGAAAGTATAAAGGGTTCTAATATATTTCTTAATTTATTTTATTTTTAAATGAGCAATTTATGCAATTATGTGACCAAATTTAAATTTTATGTAGCAAAAGCTGGAACTTCTAACTTGTAGTTAGAAATGACTTTAAAAATAATGCTCTATACTCAAGGTAATGCTGTATACTCAAGGTAATTCCATGTTGGAATTCAAACCCTGCCATATTTTTAGATAGATAAATTTGATGAAGGCATTCTCAATTTCTGAATTTGTATGTACACATCAGTAAGAATAATAACATTCATCTCTCAGTGATGCTGAAACATAAGTAAAATATATTTTTAAAAAAACAGTACTATGGTCTACGGCACATGGAAGACTTGTAATAGATGTAAATTCTTCTTTTCTTCAATAGCTACATTCACACTGCTAGGAGCAAGAAGACCATTTTATTCCAGGTTCTTTTGCTCACAGATTATTTGACTTTTGTGGATTTCCTAAATGTTCTGAGTCTCAATTTTCTGAACTGTGAAATGGGAAGAAGTGTGTTTTCAAGTGACATATTTGTATTAGAGAAATTTAATGAAGAAAAATGAAGTAAAAAATAATATGCAATAAATTTTGAAAATTATAACCTACTACAGAATAAAATTAGATATTATTCAGACAAGATACTACACAGGTAACATTTTATCACAAAAACATAATACATAAGCATTTAGGAAAAGTAAATTGCTAATATCCAAAATTGTATCTCACCACATTTATCCTTGGTCATTTTTAAAGTTCATGTGCAAATAAGATTCTAATAAAAATGATGGTTTTTTTTTTCTACTGAGCCTTTTTTTTTTTTTTAACAAATACAACTTGTGGGTTCTGAAATTCCCTTAACTTTCTAAAAAAACAACTCAGGGCACACTGAGTCATGTCCTAGAAGACATATACATGGAATGGCAAAGAGAAGAATTTTATTTTGAAGGAAAAGGAAATTTTAAGGTTGAAAGAAAAAACTGAATTATTTATAAGGTCAGGTGAAAAGAGTCAGATTTTTTCTTTAAAAGATGAAAATCTTAAAGATAATACCACCAGACAAAATTAATTTGCTTGAGTGGTAAAAAAAAAATTCTTTTTGATAACATCAGATTTGAAAAAGAAATTAGGATTGTGTCTTATTGACATATAGATGCTTTCTATGAGACTGACGCGCTACCTACTGCGCTAACGAGGCACCTAACATATAGATGCTTTCTAAACAGCAGAAATGATTTATCAATATGCTGAGTCATTGACCATAGCCCTGGAAAAGAAGATTTGACCTCCCCACCAAATTATGTTTTCTATAAAAGTTTAAGAGACTTCAGCATGTTTCTCACACGTTTTTCAAAAGTTGAAATATTCATAACATCGCTTTCTTTACATTTAAGTGTTGCTTGGTCACATACGTGAACTTTATGCTGATAAGCAGAGCTCTTCATTATGCTTGGAAATATGTGGAGTGAGTATCTGGGCTCCAGGATGGGGCCACTTGACTCCCTGTGATCTGAGTTGGAACACAGTGTTTTTACTCTACAACCATCTAGACCAAAAGTGAGGGAGAGCAATTTACCAGTGAAAGCAACAAAGCGATTTAGGTAGACAGAAAGTAATTAGTTTTTAATGATCTTTTGGAAGTCATATGAATAGATTGATTTCTGTTTTGATCTTGCTTGAATTAATGGCTGCTTTTGAGTCTTCAGTCCCACTTAAGCATGCATTGTTTCTCCATTTCACAGTCTGGCGCTCCTGCAGTTAAGATTTTACTCGGACCATTGTTCCATTTTGTAAGGCTCAGCCCAGAGTTTTTGTGCTCTTTAGCATTAAACATTGTTTTGGTGTTTTCCTTTTACTTCTATAGCTGTTTCCTCTTGGGAATTTGATGGGGTTATTATCACTTCCACGGGGCTAACATCCAAATTGGAGGTTCTTAGTCAATTTATTTCTCATTGAGACAAGCTTCATGTTCCTTGCGAAGAGCAATTTCAGCCCTCCCTGGTTACAACCAGCTAATGAGGCCACAATGAGACAGGTTTTATGGCTGCAGTGGCAGTTGTGAATAAAATGCCTTTCTCAATAAATACTTCCCCCCAAACCTTTATGGACAGTGATAACATTCACTACTTTTACTGAGGTATTGTCATCGACTCCCTGTTTTCACTGTCTTCACATTTACATCCATGTTGCCCCCATTCTGCTCATTCTGCTTCCTGCTTGCCTATCCTGTGCCCATACACATTTCCCTGTCAGGAGTACAGTAACATTTTTTCCCCCAGATTTTTGGTTTATTTGTTTTTGGTTGACCAAGCTATTCATGTATATTTTTAAAAATTATTTTTCTTATGAAATGTGGAAAATGAAAAAACTAAAAGCCAAACTACCGCCAATAGGATTTACAATAATAAAACATGACTCTGGTTTTTCTATAAAATTATAGTCTACTATTTTTATGAGATTATGCTTTAAAATTGTTTTTTTTTTTTACTTGATTTAAAATGATCATCTTTCTAAGTTAAAAAACAAAACAAAACAAAAATATTTACATGGTGCCTTTTAAAGACTGCCAGCAAAAACATTGTATCTTCATTATCCTGAACTTTAGGGTGCCTATAGGAAGAGAATAGAAGTACCATCAAAAAAAGAGAAAATCAGGTAAGTATCACTACTAATGTCCTTTTCAGAAAGAGAAATGGGAGGAGATAGGCTTTAAAGGGTCAATTAAAAACTACCTTTTCGTGAATCAACAGATTTTAGACTGCTCACCACAAAAACACTTGACACTACGTGTGAATTAACATGTTGGAAATTGAATCAGTTAACTCTAGGACTCTGAATCCCCTTGGTCTCTCTCACCTCCTCTCACCCTACACAATGGAGAGAAAAGTGAAATAAGAGTGTGCAGGAAGATGGGACAAGATAAGATGCAGGAACCACACTGGAAGAGAGGGGAAGACAGCTGGGCCATCAGGTTGGGGACAGTACCAAAGAGAGATAGAATAGGGGCCCCAGAATATTTTAGCACTAGGCACCCAGTGGGGAAAAGGAAATTGATCCTTGTCACAAAATGAACCTGGAGGCATGATTTCTCCTGCTGGCAGGCGTTTTGTTCCCAGAAGTAGTGGCTACTCAGGAATGTAATTGTCGAGTTGAAGTAAGTCTGTAAAGGTTTTCCTAGCCAGCACCTTTAGTCCACTTTGGGCCAGATGATGGCTTTGTTACTCTGGTTTGTATTTATTTGTTGCTTTCTCTTGGTTTCAATTTTGTGTTTTATTTAATAGTTGGGTATCTCCACTTCCTCATGTTAGTTAACTGAGGACCCTTAAAAGTTTTTTTTTTTTTTAATATATAAGGGGCAAAAAAAAATTATTAACATCAGTTAACATATGAGTATGCATATCTAGTTACTTCCTCTTGAGATTTTATGTCTTTATTCTAATAGCTGCTACTAAATGGTAGATAAGACACATTAGTATCTCAAGTTCAATGTAAATGCTATACTTAAGTGAATATACTTAAATATACTTTACCTAATACTGTATGTACTATCCACATATTGCTGAGCATTGTAAACCAACAAATTAGTATTTTCATGTCCTCAAAATGTTACAGCTATATCAACTTGAGAAATTTATGGTATTAACTAGACAAAAGAACACGAGAAATGCTTTAAGAGAGAAACAAAACTTTTTGCATTGTCCAGGAAACTAGAGAGGTGACAGATGTGTTAATCAATTTGATAATGGTAAATACATTACCAGACATATGACTATTAAATCATTACATTGTACACCTTAAATATACACAATTTTTATTTATTAATTATACCTCAATAAAGCTAGTTAAAAAATGTAAAAATAATTTAACACCTTCCAGTTATGCTTTATAAGATACTATTGTTTGTATGTTTTCCTCTCACTTCTGTACCTGCTAGTGCTCAAAATATTATCATCTTTTAAAAATGAATCTTCAGTCTGAAGGTTCCTATAAATCTATCATCTTTGTGGTTCTGGTGTTTCATTGGCAGATATCCCACCTGATTATTCCATTCCATATATTTTGTTTCATGAAGATGTATGAATGAACCATTCACAGAATCTCAGAGAAACTAGCTTTCACCAAAAGGACAAATGGTAGCTTTCTTTGTTCGAATGTTTAAGTTTGGATACACGTGATGGCAAGTGGGCATCTATTCAGTGACTGTGAGGGTAATTTAAATTTCTGACATTTTTCCAAAATAAGGAAGAAATGATAAAGGTTTTCCATTGTTCTTATTAATTCATCTTCATTCATAATCCAACATTTGGAGAATTGTTCACCTTTCTCAACAGAAGTTGGTTGTCTGACTCTAAAGACACTGGATTCTAAGCATACTTATCTGAGACATATATTTTGTGTGTTTGCTCCAGAATGGAAAGAAACAGGATTAGGCAGTGAATTCAAATTCCAGTTCTGTTTTCTTCCAGCAAAATGATCTTCTAGCTATAGTTTTCCTTATGCCTTTGACGAGGATTGAATAGCACCTACCTCAAAGGGCAGTTTTAATGACTAAGTGACATTTTTTATATGCCTGGTACATAATAAATTTTCCATAAATAGTAAGCACTGCTGTTATTATTATTGTTTATATTAATAAATAACTATTAACCATAACTTCAAGATGCTTATATTCTTTTTAGGCATTAATATTATCAGACATTAATCACCTAGAAGGTACTTGAATACTGAGCCATAAAGTAAGATCCATATTTTCAATTGCAGGCATTCAGGTGAAAGAAAGATTTATGTGGAATAGAAGATGGGAAAAGTAGACCTCCCAGAAGAGGCCAGGACTGAAAGAGTAAATAGAATTAAACTTTTTAAATTAAATTAAATTTTAATTTTTATGTTGTAATTATCATACAATGGTCATATTTGCATGGTTATATTGTACCCCTTATTCCCAACCCAACTGTACCACCCCCCCTTTACCTTTCCCCCTTCTGGTCACTCCAACTCCTCTTGCTGTAAGCTGTTGGTCTATATTTGGGCCACTGGTCTTTTCTTTTTTTTAGAACTATGTCCTTTTTTCCTGGGTGTGGATTTTGCACTCCTGTGACAGCAACAAATGAGGCTGCTCGGATCTCCAGGAGTAGCTGAGGCAGATAGGCCAAGCAGGTTGGGAATTTGTTGTCGGAGCAGATGTGTGGTACACTTCTACAGGATCCTATCTGCCACTTGTTGCTGGTTCTGTGCCATACAGCTTTGATATCTGGGTTTGGGAATGCAACTCCATCCATGGTGGTGAGGTGGTTGATGCTGAGGCAGACTTCCCCAGGTGTTTGGTAGAGCTCCTCTCCTTTCTTGTCAGCAGTTCTGCCATGGGGCCACAGCCACTTGTGGTGGCTTTCTTCTCCCATTGATTGGTAAAGGAGGGAGCCTCTTTCATGTTGCATGTTACCGTGGACCCGGGATTTGACTCCCAGATGTGGGTAGAAATCTGTGACAGGATAATGCAGGTAGAAATCTGTGACATGTCACCTCTATCGCTGGTTTCACCTTCCTGTCTCAGTGGTTCCCAACACAGTGCTTGTCCCACCCAGGTGGAGAGTAGTATATCTAGGGAAGTTATAATTTCCTTTCTTCTGTGCTATATCTGCAACTAGAGAGACTAGATTTTTCATTCCTAGTGTGGGAGATAGAAATTAGATTACACAGAGGTAGAATTTAAGGTTCAAGAGAGCGGAGGTCAGAGGATAAAAGCGTAAGTAAGTATATAGCAAAAAAGAGGAGAGTTTCAGAGCTATCTTTCTAGATTATTTGTCAGCATTTATTCTTTCTTTTTTTGTTTTTATTACTGTTCTTTTATAAATGTTTTTAAATTTTTTAGCTGTTGCCTGTTCCGAGTAATAAATATGTTCACATCAAACCATTTTGAATACTTGAGAGTTGATAGGGGGCGCTACCCACCCTGGTTGCCATTGTCTCCTGTTTAAGATTGCAGATTTCAAGGAAGATATGCTAAAATGTGAGAATGGCCTTAATTAGAGTTTCCTTTCAGAAAGATACAAGGGAAGAAATGAAACAGGTTTTTTTTCTTTATAATGTAATAATTCAGAAGCTGGAAGGTGGAAAACAGAAAGACTATGTAAAGAGGTTTGAAACAAAGAGAAAAAAGAAAAAAAATGGGAATTCAGATTCAGGTTTGGTTTCTGCCATTTTGTAGAATGAAAATGTGAACCATGTGAGCTTGGCCATATGGCCAAGGCTTGGGGCCTGCAGCCTTTGGCTGACCCGGGCTAGCCTGCGTGTGTGCTAAAGACAGTTAAGAAGTTTGCAGATTTGAACTCTGTGTTGGAGCTTGTTTTGCTGAGTTTAACTTGTGTCTGGGAGAGGCCATGCGAAAATCAGACCTGAAAAGAAAGTGAACTTTGCTGGATCCAGCACCATGAAGTTTCTTCTACTACCTGGAGGAAGACAAGGAGAAGATGGCATGGAAGAGAAGGAGCATGCCAAAGGAAGAGGTCTTCAAGCATTTGGAGATGAACTCTGACTGGCTGATTTTGGTGAAATGATCAGGACTGAGAGACTGAGGATTTTTAGGCAATCTGGGAAAGGACTTTGGGCAATGTTGAGAAAGGTTTTGGACAATGTTAAAGTAATCTGAGTTTTACTTACATGCTTTTTTTTGGTAGTAATTAGGAAATCACTTTGTTAGAAATAAATTAGTCTGCACTGATAGTCTTGCTTTTACTTGGTATTAGGTTGGGGGTAGTGGAAAGAACCCACGAAGTCTAAAATGGTAAATTGAGGCAAACTAGTTTAAAGTTTAAACTGTGTTTCTTTTTTTTTTTCTTTTTTTTTTTTTTTTTGAGACTAGGTCTCGCTGCTTTTGCCCGTGAAACTGCAGGCTCTCATTGCCCAGGGTACCACAGACTCAAGCAAGCCCCAGCCTCAGCTTCCCAGGTAGCTGGGATTACAGGTGTACGCCACCACATCCAGCTATTTTTTTGGAACTAGGTCTCACTATGGGCCCCAGGCGGGACTTGAACCATGATCCCTAGCCCTGGCCGCTTCATAGGTTGAAGCTTACAGGCAGAGCCACCGTGCCCAGCCTAAACTGTGTTTCTAAGTTTTTCTTTTTAGGTCTGAAAAGAGGGGAAGAAAGCTGAGAGAAGCTGATATCTGATTTTTGCATACCAATGGTGAAGGTGAACAGTGAAAATGCTAATGAGCAGTTTGTAGCCTGCTTCCTAGAGAGAGAAGCAGGTATAGGTGTGTCTAGTTCAAGTTAAAGGTAAATGCTATTGAACTGCTAGTAGCTTGCTTTGTAGAGAGAAGCAGGCAGGTATGTGTTCTAGATAAAGTCAAAGTCTTTTTTTTCTTTTTACCTGGTTTCAGAATCATGAATAGTTTATTATTTAGCTGCTACATACCATTTTGGAAGTAATTCCAGGAGGCTAGGCTTGAAAGATTCTGTACATTTCAGTTAAAATAAAAGTTTATATTCCTAGGGATAGCATTAAATTTCTAAGGAAAGGCATTGAATTCCAGTGACCAGTAAGCATGATCCAGTATCTGACAGCTCTTCCTCCATCCAGTAAAGAAATTATATTGATTGGTCTGTTAAGTCAAGACACAGTGCTACTGGAATGTTCTGTTAAGGACAAGTCACCTCTTGTCTTCACTGCCCACAGTCGCAGCTATGAAAAAAGCTTCTGAGGTGGGGACATAAGGAGTTGGGGGGGGGCTACTGAGGACTTTGCAAATAAAGCAAGAATGTCTCTCTTTGCAACCATAACTAGAAGAGGAGGGAGGCTTTTTGTTTTGTTTTGTTTTTTTAATCCTGAGACTGTATGATGCTCGTTATAAAAACACTGGAGTGTAAGATGAAATTACATTGTTCCCAGTAGCTGTTCATTTTGTTTTTTATTCTCTAAAAATATGCTTACCACCACTCCTGGTTTTTCTTTGCTGTCTACTCAGTTAGCCTGGTCTGTGACCACAACCTGGTCTGGGGAGCAACACTGCCTTACCAGAGACCCTAGCATCTCCTTCACAGCCATGTCTGTCACCTAAGTGTAGGCAGTGGAAATACCACAAACATACTTCATCATCAGCTCCACAATTAAATGTAGGGTAGTTTATGTGATAACCTTAACTATATATGTTCTTCTCCAAGATTCCTATTTTCCATGAAAGCCCCAATAATGAAAGGTTTCACTGGTCACTGAATATGAATATTGTTTTGAAGCATATTAGAAGAGGCAATACAACTTAGAGAGTCTGAAACCAAGCAGATGTGAGTTGAAGTTCTGTTTCCTCCACTTAATACCTATGTAGTTTGGGATGAGTTATTTAACTTCTCTAGTAAAACAAGAATAACAATCATATGTATCAAAAGTTATTTAAAAAATAAAGATTAAAAGATAAAGTGCATCAAAGTCACTTATTAAGGTGATTGATACAGTGGATTACCACTAAATGTGGTTGATAAAAAATAATAATAATAGTTAATGCAACTACTCTTAAGTACAAAATGGTTATCAATGTTTATTAGTATTATTGATATACAGTTTAAAAAATGTGATTAATATTAAAAAATACCTGGCAGCCACTATTATATTATTGTTATAATGTTTGACTCACTTAACTTTTTTCAGTTTCCTTATTTTGGACATGAAGATAATATTCCTTACACAATGATGCTATGAACTTCCCAGGTATACAAGAATTTAATCAGAAACTGGATGCAGCTGTGCTTTATAAATACAAAATAATTATTTTGGCAAAGCTCCACAAGTAGGTGGCATCAGATAGTGCTTCTGACCTGAATGCATATGACCAGAGTCTGTGAGAAAGCATTTTTGCATGCACTAAATGCTTGAAAATTTAGGGTCAGTGTTTCTGGAGCGTCAGTGGGTAATACATAATAGAACAGAGTTCTATGTACAGAAAGGCTGACTGAGAAGCTTCAAATGATTCCTTCAGTTGGCCAGGTCATCTTGGTATATTTTACTACCCTAGAATTACAGAATTTGGAGCTTCTAAGAGAATTACTTTGCTTAGGAACAAACCTCTATTTTCTTCTTTTGTAACTTTATGGGGATAAACTCACTGGGCCTCTATGTTGAGCTAGACAGTTTGTGTGGTACAGAGAGGGTTTTTTTTATATACTTTTCTTATAATCATCTCAGAAGAGTGCATTATCTCCTGTACTTACAGACAAGAAAACCGAGGATTAATAACTTGCCCAGTAGAAAATATTTGCACTGGGATCAAAATTAACAGTTAGGTTTGTGTTCTTTCCATTGTATTATTAGTTCCCTGATGTTCATATAGTTTAAGTACAAGTATACATAAAGGACAGAAAGGGTGTTTCTCAGTGGAGACTGTGCTGCTTCCCTTGGGTTGTATGAAATTAGAACTTTATATATTGTATATACATATATATATACACACACAAATATACATAAATGAAGTATCATTGTTTTTAATTTTTTCACAAAATTAAGGTTCTCTTCTATCCCCTCTTTCTCCCATCCCCCTATTTTTCCTCCTCCCTCTCCCTTCCTGGATGCTTCATATCTATGGTGAGCTTTCAAGGGTCTACTGACACTAAAATGTCTGATTTCTCTATATTCCAAATATAAGTGAAGCCATCTTGTATTTATCTTTCTCTTTCTAGCTTCTATCACTTAGGATAATCTATTCTATCTATGTTGTAAATGGTATAAGCTTATCTTTTTGATTGCTGAGTAGTATTCCATTGTATATCTCTGTATCATGTCTTCTTGATCCACCCATCTATTCTGGAACATGTAGATTATTTTCATATCTTAGCTATTGTAAATAGTACTTCAATAAACATGTGAGTGCAGGTTTCCTTTCAAATTATTCTTTTTGTGTTTTTTGGATAGATACCTAGAGTGGAATTACTGGATCATTTCATAGGTGCATTTTTGTCTTTTGAGAAATCACTACACTTGTCTCCATAGACACTGGACCAGTCTACATTCCCATCAGCCATGTAAAAGGGTTCCTTTTTCTCTTATTCTTATTGTTTGTTTATTTGATACAAGCCATTCTTACAGATATGAGGTATCTCTCTCAATTTTGTTTTGATCTGCACTACCATGATGATGAATGATAATGAACATTTTTTCATATATCTAATGACTATCTGCTTCTCTTCTTGAGAGGAGCTTTTCTCCCATCTTTTAGCTTTCCTTCCCATTATTTTGATTGGGTTATTTATTTTCTCTTTGTTGAATTATATGAGCTCTTAGTAGATTTTCAATATCAGTTTCTTATCAGATGTATAACGTGGAAATATTTTCTTCCATTCAGTATAGTGTCTCCTTGTTTTGGTTACTGTCTCTTTTGCTATACAGAAACATTTTGGTTTGCTATGGTATCAGCTGTTTATTTTCTCCTTTATTTTCCTTGCTGCTGGAGATGAATCTGCAAATATATTTCTGAAGTTTATGTCACGGAGTGTTGAAAGTGGAATTTCTGATTGTCACAGTGAGTGGAGTGAGAGGCTGCTGGATTTGAAGTGGTGCTTGGGATGATACAAAGAATTGTCCCTCCCAACATGCAGTAGGGTCCTTGTAGAAACACAAGGGACGAGGTGACTTCTTTCTTCTGAAGTGGTTTTAAAATGAATGACCCTCACACATCCAGAGCAAGACTATTATTTCTCATTGTTTTGGTTATATGTTTCATAGTCCTTATCATGTTATATTAGTCTCTGTGTTCCGCACCACAAAAACTCGAGTGTGGGCAATATTTATTCATGACTGATTTTGCAGCCCCCAGCATACAGTTTAATTGTAGGTGCTAAAGTAATACTAATATGAGCACATAGTGTCTTCTCTCTCATTTATACATTCCAGTAAACAGGTCTTGAAAGCACTGATTTGTTGGGTTTCTGTATCTCCTCACTGCCCCCAAATAAACAGCTAGATAGCTTAGCTGGTATTTGACTTAAAAACATTAGTATTGCTGATAACTAAGTGCATGCCATGTTCTTATTCTTGAATTTCTGCTCCTTCCTAACAAAAGTTCTGCTAGTTTGTTTAGCATTCTAATTTGGTCACCAGCAAACTTCTTGAAAGGAAAATCCTTTTTTTTTTCACTCTGCCCTGTAAGGCATCTGGTGCCTTACAAAGATTAGTTTTCATGCCAGTGCCTTTAAATTTTAGCTACACTTTCCCTCTTGGGGACTTTTAGTGATATAACTATTACCAGAGCTAGAATCTATTTTCTAATGATTGGCCAGAGTAGAACTGTCACATCTGATTTCTCAAGTAGACAGTTTAATTTATGAGAATCATTAGTTCTTATTTTCTACCTGTTAAACTTTGAGAGATCATTATTTTCCCTTTGGACATTTATATATACATCAGGGTTATTTTCCTCTTTCTTATCATTTAAACAGGCTTTCATATGTTGTTAACGTGTGGAGCACTTACATATTTCAGATGCTAATTAAAACACCACAAAGCACTGAAAAAAAAAAGCTACTGAATTTTCTTTTTATTTATGATACTTTGGTTGTCATGTCACCTTGTAATAGTGTAATATCCATAAAAAGGGGAGGTTCTATGTTCCTGGCCCCACCTAAGGAAGGGTGGAGCTTAATGGTAAGGAGACTTGCAGAGAAGCTAGAAGACTGTGGAGAAGAGTTGGAGGCACATGAAACCTGTGAAGGATGAACTTATTTCTCACCTTTGGATTTATACCAGGGACTTGGGGGACATGGATTGGAGACCTATAGAGATACTTGAAAGAAGATGTGGTGAGAGACCTGTGGGGAAGATGACAATAGCAACTACTACCTTGATTTGTACTTTGATTTTGCTCCTTTCATCCCAGACTTGCCTGGCCTTTTCTGCCCCTTTCCTGTGGTTCCCTGTCAGAAGTTGCCAGCTTTTGGGCCCCAGCAGTCCTGCTTCAGGCCAACCCTGTTTGCTTGGGCATTTAGCCAGAGGGGATGGGTAAATTTGGGTGTTTCATTGGAAAACTATTATGCTTTCTTTTCTTCTCCTAGGCACATTAATTCTATTAAAGTTTTTTTTTTTCTTTTAAAGGTCTTAATGTACTAAGAGTTTGCTTGTTTTTATACAGTAGATGGTAGAAACTCTTAGAGCATACAGGTTTGAGGGTCCCAGACTATCACAGTTCGCCTGTGAACAGCTTGACTGAGTTCCCTCAGCAATTAATTAGAGGGATTAAAATGGACCAGGTTGCTTTAGTTTTTAGTTATTTGTCATTATTTCTCTCCTCCCCCCATTATTCTCGCTTCACTCCTCTCTCTGTGTCCCTCCATTTACCCTCCTTTCACTCTTCTATTCCTCCTTCCATCCTTTCTTCCCTTCCTCCTACCTTTTCCCCCTCCCTGTTCCATCTTTCTTTCCTTCCTCCTTCCCCTTACCTCCCTTTGGATAAAGGAATTTCATTATTTATTTTCTTCTACATTTTGTAGGAAATCTCAGTTTTTCTCGCTATCATTAACTTTTGAGTTAGAGTTCAGGGTAAGACCCTAGTATTGATTGTTCATTTAGACAGTGAGCAACAAGCAACCTCCCCTTCCTTTTATGTCTGCCACAAGCTTAATACCTTCTTTCCTCAATTTTTTTTAATACAAAAGACCTCTTTTGCCTACTATCTCCCACCTTTTTTGAAGTAAGCAAAGAGTGCCTTAACATGATAACAGGAAAAGAAAAAAAGATCAGACAGTGGTGTGGGAAGTAACTGCCCTCCACCTTGGGTGAAATCCAAGGATTACTAGCATTATGAGGAGAGATTGCAGATTACTGTTACTAAATGGAAGGATTACTGAGATGCATGCCTCAGGCTGAAGGAGACAATGGGAATTAAGAGATTACAACCAGTAGAGTGGTATTAACTATCTTTTTAAGACTGAATGCTTTTCAAAGAAATAGGGGCAACTATTTCTCAGGACAGTGTGTGGAGTGGTACCAGAACAGAGGCTTTTAAATTTTCTTTCTAATTTTAGCCTGCAAATCTTTGGGTTCTGTATATTAGTCTAGGAAGTGAAAGAAGGTAGCCAGGGTGATTTGGATATTGTTTCAAAGGTCAGTTTCTGATTTGCTTTCTTAAAAAAGTACTCCTTTCCCCCTTCCTCCCTCTGCTATTAGCATTGAAATAATGAAGAGCAATGTAGGAATCTTACCTGAGGCAGTTTAAGAAGAAAAAGGCCCCTGAACTGCTTTTCAGAGAACTGTAGCTGAACTCTAACCACAAAAAGTGACTGAATTTCTTAAACTCTCAGATATTTCATCTATGAAATGAAGGGAATGATACTAGATGAATTCCCATAACTCCAGATGTTGTAAGCCTATATACCTATCAAATGTTTACCAACAAATTAGCTTGAAGCTTTGGGAATCTCAGCTATTCATTGATATTGTATCTTGGAAATACATCAGATGAAAGTTAAAGAATGCTTTCCTTTTAAGAAGGCTATAACATTTATGAGATTTATGCAGACCCAATTGGGACAACTGATTTCATTTTAAAAGAGCTAATAACTTTTTATTTAAAAACAATAAAATCAATTTACATATAAAGCATGTAGTACTTAAACATTTCTCTAAAGTTTGTTTTAGTCCAAACCTTGCTAATTTATGGAAATCAAAGGACAAAACTGAACACTCAAGTAACTAAACTGATGTATGATTAGTTTTAGTCTTCTGGTTTCAGAATTCTTACAAGAACAAAGGCATATCTTAATAATGTACTTGTACTTGATAGAAGGTGAAAACAGAACAGACAAAATATCAAAATAAAACTACAACATAAAAAAATAACTAAGAAGATACTGGTGCTTTTAGCTTTTCTTTAAAAAAATACTAGGAAACATTGTTAGTGGTTGTGCTTTCCTTATTTAGCTGGATTGATCCCTTAGCTGCTAAGGGCAGATTGATTTGTTTATAAACTTGTTAAACCAAATTTGCACACAACCACATCACAGATAATAAAGTGGGAAAAGACCACTCAAATTGTCAGTCTGCATCCACTCACCACCTCAGTCTTATTAATGTCTAATTTAACTTTTTAAGCAATGTATTCCACATTGCCTGTTTTGCACATTGTATTTTTAAATGATATACTGACGATGATTGTTAACCATGTGTGTGGGTGTGACTCAAAGACCCGATGTGTGACCAGAATTCCTTTTTCAGCGACACACCCAGGCTGGGCTACAGTCAGTGAGTCATTTTCACTGTGTTGACACTGAAGCCCCCATGTGCAGTCTGATGTATCTGAGGCAGCCTGGCAGATGCCAAGCATGTTTATTCCACTAGCACATGGGAGTGAAACAGGGTATAAAAAAAGACTTTCTGACTTTAACTGGATACACCTATCTGACTGCTTCTCTCTACAAAGCAGGCTACACACTCTTCATTAGCATTTACACTAATCACCTTTACATTGATATGCAAAAGTCAGCCAGCTGCTCTCTGTTTTCTTTCCCTCTTTAAGACCTAAAAAGAAAAACTTTAAAACACAGTTTAAACTCTCCACTTGTGGGTTCTTACCACCATCCCCAGCCTTCTCAACCAAAATATCAAACCATGCAAGACTATCAGTGCAGACTAATTTATTTCTAACAAAGTGATTTCTAATTATCCTAACAATTACAAAAGAAACATGTAAGACTCAGAATACTTCAACATTGTCCAAAACCTTTCTCAGCATTGTCCAAAGTCCTTTCCCCAGATTGCCCAGAAATCCTGTCTCTCATTCCTGATCATCTCACCAATGTCCAGTCAGAGTCCATCTCCAGACGCTTGAAGACATGTTCCTTTGACTGCTCCCTTGACTTGCTCCTCCTTGTCTTCCACGCTGTGTTCCCCTTGTCACCTTCAGGTAGCAGGAACTCCATGATGCTGAACCAGCAAAGTTCACTTTCTTCTCAGGCCTAACTTTTGCACGGCCTCTTTCAGACACAAGTCAAACTCAGCAAAACAAACTCCAACACGGAGTTCAAATCTGCAAACTCCTTAACTGCATTCAGCACACATGCTGCCAGCCTGGGTCAGCCAAGGGTTGCAGGCCCCCGGTGGCCACATGGCTAAGCTCACGTGGCTCACATCTTTACAAGATGGCCGATTCCCATCTCTCCTCCATTGAACCTCTCTATCTATCCAGTCTCCATATTCGAATCTCCATCCCTCTCTTTGTTTGCACACCCTTTATATACCCTGATTTCCTACCTTCCAGGAAATTTGTTTCACCTTGACCATTTCACTTCTTTCTCCCCCTGCATCTCTCTGAAGGGAAATTCCAGCTAAGGTCATTCTCCCATTTTAGCATTACCTGTCCTTGAAATCTGCAATCTTAAACAGGAGACAATGGGGGGGGTAAACCCTATCAGGAGGAACATATGCCATCCTTGGATTACGGACAAGTTAAAACTTTCTCTTGATATCTGTGTCTTTTCAAAAGTCCCTTAATTATGTAATAAATGTAACCAGAATATTCCAGTACAGGCTACCTAGTGGGATTTCCACCTTTATCATGTGTTGTTATCACATAAAATGATCAAACAGTTGAGAATTAAGATTTCTTAATGTGTCATATTTTAGTTTTCTGGATGTTTATAGCGCAGATGAAATGACTTTTTTTGGACAGGTGATAACATTAAGCTAAGTATGGAGAAGACTTATCAACTGTAGCAGATATGCAGCATAGGAAGGCAGAACAGTGATTTTCTTTTTTGAAAATGGTTTGTTTTACTCTTTTGGCTCCACTCTATCTAGAGGAGGAGACGGCTCAGTTTCTCTCAATCCAGTAGCTTCAATTTGACCCAATGATTTTTCAGTCAAAATTAAATATTATGATCACCGTTAATTTAAAAATGTGATCATTCTTCAACAAAGAACATCTGGAACAAGTTCTTTCTACTCACCTCAGTGCATCTGGGAGCAAGGGGAGGGCTCACCTACAAGCATGGCAGTGCACTGGGACTTCACTGATCTATTTGCCATCTTTCTGGCCCCTGCTGCTCTTGCCCTGTGGTGCCTGGCTTACCTAGTCCGATAAGTGCCTCATTTTTTTTTGAGCATTCGGCCTATTTCAGTAATGGATGCTTCTGTGCTTCTGATGTTCTGTGCACCTCTGCATTCCCTATTAGAGCTCAGGACACATCTGGTTTCTTTCTTCACACCTCCCTGGACTGTGTGAACCCCATCTGGATGAACCTTCAGTCCACATGCAGGCACCTCCCTCCGTGGTAGGGCATGTATTTCAGCCTGACTCCGGCTGTTTTGGGAGGCTGTGCCATTCCAAGTGTAGTGTTTCTCTGCAAGGCTTATGACAGGTCTGCCTCTGCACAGGAAAATAGAGGATTGATGATGATGCTCAAGTTGTTCTCAAACCTATGAAGGTGCTTCTCTCAGGGGTCTTCTGTCCTGGAGATTTGTTGCCTGAGAGGCAGTGAGGAGAGGGGCAGTGATCTGTCTCATCAAGTCCATATCTTCCTCTTGCCTTTGCTATTTTATCTAGCAGAGAAGTGAGTTTTTATTTTCAGTTTCTGTTTTCTAGAGATTGACTGTGGGTTATATCCTCTTTCTGTTCTGAGACATTTAACTATATTGATCTGACTCTTTTGGACTTGATTTTATATGCAAAATGCTCAACTTCAATAATTGTTTTTTCTTTTTCAAGAAGGTCTGGCTCCTGGTATGTAAAAATTCTTGGCATTGAGGCAGTAGTCTTGCTCTGGATGTAAAATCTCATATTGTAAAACTGTGAGTTGATTGATAACCGCTGTTCTTGGCTGTGTGTCACCTTTTTCCTGAAGAAATGAACTCCAACGAATTAAGAGAGTGTGGGGAGGCTGGGGACAAGGAAGATTTAAACTTTGCCAGGGAAGAAAGTACCTTGGTTTAATATCATATCACAAAAAATACTATACATATGATATCATCTCTAAATCACCAATATGGTGGAGATTTTTCAGATGGGTCTAATGAATAGGAATTAAATTCACATTTGGGTCTTTCTTAATGAATAGTGTATGTTGTTCAAAAGAAGAGTTACTCTAATCTTCTTCACTGTGCTTTATTCAGTCCTTTTCTCTTTATTTTATTGTAAAATAAAATGCAGATACAGATCTTCCTAAATGGATGTGTATACATTAATAATTCTAAGAGGAACAACTTTATAACTATCACTATGTCAAGAAATAGAAATTTGTCAGCTACGCATTAAGTCCCCTTTATATTCGGTACCCCAGCCATAATTCCCTCCCTTTGCCACACATTCATGCCACACATGAATCCTATAATAATCCGTTATGTGTGTTTATTTTAGTTTTAATACGCAAATGTTCATCACCAGATACTCTTTTAGATTTACCTAAATTTAGATTTAAAATTTGTTAAGTTTTAAAGGATTTATGGTTTTTCCTATCTTTCCCTTATACTATTTCTCTTGAAGACCTAGATCATCAGATTTGTAAATTGGATTCTTGGATTTTGATAATTGGACACTTATGGTGTAGTGTCTATTCCTTTGTTCTCTTTTATTTTCTGAAAATTGGCAAATGGTTCCAAAGATGATATTAAGGTCAAGGTCAGTCTCTTTGGCAATAGTAAAGGTGTTTTGGAAGACTATAGAGGCAAATATTATGCATCATTTTATATTAGCAATTGATGTTTAGAGCCTAAATCTATTAATACATCTTTCTTACAGTGGATTATTTGATGATGCTCTGGGGTAGAGGTATGTAAATTACTTTTCTGTAAAAAGCAAGAGTATAGCTACTTAAGGGTGTTATGGTCGTTTGTAAATAGGCAATTCAACTGTTATTGTACAAAGGCAGCCATGGATTATGTATAAATGAATAATGTGGCTGTGTTCCATTAAACTTTTTTAACAAAAATGAAGCATGGGCTGTAATTTTCTGGCACTGCTCTAGCAGAAGATAAAGTCACATGATGGAAAGAACTGGAATACTAAGTATGGAGTAAAGCTAACTATGGACCAAGAACATCTACCTTTTATTGTCAGGTAAAGGAGAAATAACCTTTTATTTTATTAGATTCATACATTAGTTACCTAGAGCTGCCATAACAAAAAATTACAAAATTAAAGACTTGTAATGGATATTAATATTCTCACAATTTTGGAGGCTAGAAGTTGAAAATCAAGGTGTCAGCAGGGTGTTTTCTCTGAAACTCAGAGGGAGGAATCATCCCTGCCCCTTCCCACTTTGAAGGCAGGGCAATCAGTCTTTGCTCTTCCTTGACTGGCAGCTCCGTCACATGGATTTCTGCTTCTGTTGTCACGTGGCATTTTCCCTGCATCTCTTCTCTTATGAGAACAGTAGTCAGCTTAGAGAAGGCCATGTCCTACTCCATATGGCCCTATCTTATTAACATTTTAATTACTCTGAAAGACCCTATTCCAACTAAGGTGACATTCACAGATAGTTCAAAGGCTAGGACTTCAACATATCTTTTGTGGGTGGACGCAATTCAATTTATAAAATTATATATATATATATATATTGCTAAGGGGATTTATCAGTGGACTATAGTCATCTTAGTGGCATGCTGCCCTTGATTCATTTAGCAACATTTATTCCATGCTTTTGTGCTTTGCCTAGTATCTTTTAGAATTTGTATGTGTGTGGGTGCTCCTATGTTTGCACATAATAAGCAATTTATTCACCTGAAAATATCTGCCATCTTTCTAGAACTTGCACTTCAGTTCATTGAAGTCCTCAGGGAAGTCAGATGTAACAAAGGAGAGGTGAGAAGTGTAGCCATACCAAGGATGGACAGATGTTTTGTCTGGGCATTGTTCTACTTTAGAACAATGGGGGCTTATGGGGAGCTGTAATACGCTATGTTTCTACTCAGTTCCCTCCATATAAGCTCCTTCCAAGAGGCTCATTAATCAAATTGCTATTGGTCTAACTTCCTTTATTCCTGACCCAATTTCTACCATCCCAACAGACATGACCAGACATGTTTAATCCTCACCTGAACACAGCAGACTTTGTGTCCTTCCACTGAGAAATCTACAAGCTTTTAACAACAAGTGATGATTAGAACCTCACCTTCATCTACAGGTAAAGCTTAACAGAAGCAACTGGTTGACAGGAGCCTGTCAGGAAACCAACTTAGATCATTTCTTTCAAACCAAAAATTTTTTTTTATAATTTTTTTAAATTTATATATAAATTTCACAACATTGTAATCCCATGGGTTTACACCCCCCTTTTCCATACCCCCCCTTTCCCTCCTGCTCAAAGTTGTGCTCTTCAGTTTGGTGCTTAGGTTGTTTTGACTTTTCCCCAAGTCTTTTGTTTATTTTTTCACTGTATCCCATATGTTAGTGAAGTCATTTGGTTTCTGTCTTTTTCTTCTTGACTTATTTCTGCTAATATGATTCCTTCTAAGTACATCCATGTTGTTATAAAATTGTCAAATTTGTCATTTTTAATTGATGAGTAATATTCCATTGTGTATATGTACCACATTTGTTTCATCCAGTCATCTGTTTTGGGGCATTTAGGTTGCTTCCATGTCCTTGCAATTATAAATTGTGCTGCAGTAAACATCCGAGTACAGGTGTCCCTTTGTACCCACATATAGGTCTCTTTTGGGTAGATTCCCAAGAGAGCAATTGCTGGGTCAAATGGTAATTCCATTTTCACTAACTTGAGGGTCCTCCATACAGCTTTCCATAGTGGTTGGACTAGTTTACATTCCCACCAACAGTGTAGTAGTGTTACTTTCTCTCCACATCCTCGCCAGCAATTCTTGTTGGGTGTGGGCCATTCTTTCTGGTGTAAGGTGGTATCTCATTGTTGTTTTGATTTGCATTTGTCTTATTACTAGTGAAGTTGAGCAGTTTTTCATGTGCCTGTTGGCCATTTGTATTTCCCCTTTGGAAAAGTGTCTTTTTAGTTCTTCTCCCATTTTTTGATTGGGCTTTTTGTTTTGCTTTTGTTTAGTTGTGTGAGTTCCTTGTGGATCTTTGTTATTAAACCCTTCTCATTCATGTGGAGGACAAAGATTTTTTCCCCATTTGGTTGGGCTTCTTTTAGTTTTTTCTGTTGTCTCTTTTGCTGTACAGAAGCTTTTTAGTTTGATGTAGTCCCATCTGTTTATGTTTTCCTTCATTTTTTTGCCATCTGTAGATGTTTCCAGAAAGGGATTTCTTTTTTTTTGAATTAAACCCCAGTTTTGGTTTTATTTTTTTTTT
>PVHY01018199.1:0-29725 GCA_004024945.1 Uropsilus gracilis
TTAGTAGCATGGCCCTGCAGAGCAGGCGGCCCGGGTCAGTAGCTCTCAGCTTCCTGGGGCGGTCAGGACCTTCTCGGAGACTCTGAAGAAGACTTCAGGCTGGAACCTCGCTCCCGGCGACCGGCGCTCCGAGCCGCTGACAGACCCTTTAACGGACCCGTGGGCTGAGATTCACTCAGGGGCCTTTATTTTGAGACCAGCTCTCGCTCTGTTGCCCGAGGTAGTCCTGAGCCCACGGACTCAAAGTGATCCCCACCCTCAGCCTCCCAGGTAGCTGGGATGACAGGCGCCCGCCACTGTACCCGGCTGCTTTTTCAAGACCAGGCCTTGCTACGTTGCCCGAGGTAGTCTCACACCCGCGGACTCTAGCGATCCCTGGCCTCAGCCTCCCAGCGCTTGGATTACAGGCGCCCGCCACCGCACCCAGCTTAGGGCCCTCTTGAGTCCAGGCCTGGAGAGTGTGATTGGAGGGGGAAGGAGTCCGCTCCCGTGTGTTCTTCTGAAAACCAGCTGCTTCCCTTCAGCCCGAGCTGGAACCTGCAGGTTTCCGACCTCCGCAGGCCGGACTGGGGCTTGGCGCGGGCACAGGGGCGCTGTGACCGCCAGCGTGAGGAGGGGCGCGGGAGACGGGGCTGCCCTGCGCTCTCGGTGTCTCCAGGCGCATTGGGAACACAAGGGTCTGAGGATAAACCTGAGGCCGCAGAGCCGGGGCTCAGCCTCCTTCCAGGACGCAGGCCTTGAGACGCAAACGACGTGGTTTTCAGCGGTTTGTCCAGCGCCGGAGCAGACACAGGCGTCTCTGGGTGGATGTCGCTAAGGCCCCGGAGCCGTGATGTGCCGGGCACACTCGCGTCTGCCACACCGCGCCGCGCAGATGTGATGTGGGCCAGCGCCGTCTTAGCAAGATGCCGGCCTCAGTGAGCTGCTGCCTGGAGGTTGTGTGGGACACGGGGTGCAGGAGGGAACCAGCCACCTTGGGAGGGAGGGGGGGTTCGGTGGTCAGTCCACTTCCGTTCAGCTCCCTTGTTTAAAAAGGCCTTTAGCTTAATTTGCAAGACTTTGCTTCCTGCCGGGGCATGGAGGAGGGGGGGGCCTGAAGTCCCCAGGAGCTGCCCTTTGCAGAGGACAGCCTGGCTTCGGGGTCTCAGTGGCATTTGTGAAGGAAACGCAATGCCACCTTCTGCTGCTCTCACACCCGCTCTGGACAGAATCTCCCGAGGAGCTGCCTGTCCGGCCGACTTGGGGCTGATCTGGGAAAGACGTTTCTCCGGAGTTTCTAGAATGATCCGGGCCTTCACCACTCTCTCTCCCGAGGGGGAGGATAGGCTATTGTTCGGAGCGCCTGCCTGGGGCTGCAGATGGAAGGGCTTGAACAAGGACAACAGCATCTTTGTGCTGCAGTGAGTAGTTTTACTTAAAAAAAAAAAAGCCCTTCTGAGGGAAATCTGTGGTTACATCTTTCTCTCCGCAGGTGCTAGGAAGCAGGGCGCAAACACAGACCTACCCCACTCGATGGGAGAATTTGGAAGTCTTTTTGCTTCCATCTGTCTGAAGTAGACTGTGCTCTAAAACCGGCCATCCGCCCACCCGCTCGCCCACGCACCTTCCCGGTGACAGGGAGGCGGTGCCATTGTGGGAGGAAGCCAAGAAAAGGCAGATACACCCCGCCGGGCGTTTCGGAGGCCGGGGCGTTAGCGTGGCGTGGACCGCGAGAGCAGAGGACGGCTGCTGCTGGGACTGCATGCATGCCAGAGAGTGGCCGGGACTGCCTGGCACGCTGCCCCTCACCCTGGCGTCCCTGTAGACAGACCCTTTCTCCGTCCAGCCCCCACCCCACCCCCAATCCTGGCCGCCCCTGCGTGTCCTTTGATCACAGCTCATCCTCCTGCAGCCACGGTGCCTTCTCGCCCACGCGGGTAGGTGAGCGGCTGGCTCTCAGCGGAGGGAGGGGGCCGTTTCCAGAGCACGGGGCAGCTGCGAGCTGCCGCCCCAGACAATCAGAGGCCCAGCAGGGCACCTTGGGCCCGCAGCTGCACGGCTCTGCACTCCAGCTCGCCCAGGCTGTGTGCCCCGCGCAGATTCCAAGCTACATTGAGCACAATTGCCCATCAGCACTTAGGAAGCAGTTACCACAGAAACCCAGCAGAGACCAATTAGTCACATGATTAAATTAATTAAAATAACCCAGGGCATCTGCCATCTTGCCTCTCCCGGCTGCAGAGCGCGCATGACCCAGACAGCGATGTCATTGGCGAGAGGTCCTGGGGTGACTCCTCGCCGTGGAAGGGGGTGCTCCTTCCGGATGGGCTTTTCTTTTCCTCAGCTGGCTCTTGCGTTGTCTCGGGAGAGAGGCCTCCCCGTCCGCCAGGCGGGATCACGTTTACAAAACATCAGATTTCATTTGCAACGAGATGCGTTCTGCCGGGGCTCGGAGGATTTGAGACGTTTCCTAGGGCACCGTGGGAGTCTCACGGAGGGGTGTCCGTGAGGGCTGTGACCGTCCATGCCAGAGGGGGCCCTGCAGCCAACGTGGCTGTTGGATGTGCGAGTTTGGTGGAGAGGCGGGGATACCCAGGCCCCCTTCTGCCGGTTGTGGTGGTGGCAGCTGTGTTATCACCAGGCCCGGTGGCCTGGGACGTCCCGAGTCTAGGGTGATGGCTGATGGCCCCTGTCAATTGCTTGTCATTTGTGAAAGTAGAGACGTGGACGTGGACGCTCACACGGCAAATCGGTGTTTTGTCCTGGAGGCATTGAAGACCTAACAATGGCCACTCCCAAATGTCCATGTCGTTGAGGTTTTCGGTTCCGCCGGTGCCATCCTCCTTTGTGCACACACAGATCAGCTTTGCTGGGGTCTCCTCGTGTTCGCAGCAGCCTCATTTCCATCACCCCCACCTCCTGGACCTTTCTGACCCATCACACCTTCAGCGAAGGATGGGACACAGTTTGGAGCCATCACCTGAGGTGACACTGTGGCTTCCCAGAGTTCCGTCTCTGTGAGTTGGCCTGACCAAGTGGCGTGGAGTTCCGCTGCATGAGTTTGTGCCTAACAAAACCGTAGCACAACCTCTCCCATAAGCCTCATCTCTGAGCAGGAGAATCCCTGTTAGAACATGAAGAAGAGGGCGTGTGGAACGGTGAGGTGGGAGAGAGCCTTCAGCAGGTGTAGACCTTGGGCCAGCGTGAGCCTTCGTGGGTGAAGTTGAGTCTGAGCTGACCTCGGTACGGATGTGTTCACCCTGCAGTCCCAGAAATGGGGTGGCTGATAGAGAAGCCATGTGGTAGCTTAAAAGGGATGGCATCACATTACGTATTAAGCCCAAAGGAGATTTCTTGCTAGGATGTCATCGGTAGCAATAAGAATATGCATCTGCATGACATTTTATAATTTATAAAGCATCACGTACCTTCAGACTTGGACTCTGTCTCTCCTCCCTGATCCTTATGAGTTTTCTTCTTTATTGTATAAATATTTTGGACATTTATATATTTTAGTACACATACATATTGCAAATTGTATTTATTGCACATACATAGTGCACTCATTTTGTACCAAAATTGGTGCAAGTTGCACTAGTTATTGGTGCGAAGATTAGTTTGTGATTAAGATCAACACTGTATGCAAAGCAGAGCTAGAGCGAAGGTATAATGAATATGCTTCACATTTTAGTCTTTCCCTTTTGAAACCAGCAGAAAACCATGAACATGTAAGACTTGCTTTGCCTTTTGTAGAGGTGCTGTGAAAAGTTAGCTCAGATTTTTATTCAATAAAGTATGAGTAAGTGTGTATCAAATAAATATTAGTGCATCTGCGGATGATAGGCTTGTTTTGTTTCTGCTATCCCCATAGAGCATTTTTCTCAAATTATGAAAATGCTAAGAGGCTCAGTCATTTGAAAACGGCTAATGACTGTTCTTTTGAGAACGGAAGAATGAACAGCAGCAAGACAGTGTCTCTCCTGTTGTTGAGTATATCAGTCTTGAACATCAGTCAAACTTTCAGAACATTATACATTGTTTCCACAGATGGATAAGGCTCCTGCCTGTCGCAGTTTACCCCCCTCACCACAGTTTTGCCTTCTGAAGTTTCAGTTTTCCACAGTCACCTGCAAATAATACTGAAAACATAATGAATATTAACATTTTTTTTTTCTGGGGTAGTCCCGATTCCACGGACTCAAGTGATCCCCAGCTTCAGCCTCCCAGGTAGTTGGGATTATAGGCGCCTACCACCGTGCCTGGCTGCTTTTTCGAGACCAGGTCTCGCTAGGTTGCCCGGGGTAGTCTCGAACCCAAGAACGCAAGTGATCCTGGGCCTCTTTGCCTCTCAGCGCATGGACTACAGCTGCGTGCCACCACATGAATATTAAGATTTTGAGGGAGAAAGTAAGAGAGAAAGAGAGAGTGCACATTTGCACTACTTTTGTTACAGTGGTGGTTCATCTCTGACTGAATCTAATTTATAAAGAAACGTTACTATCGCTATGTGGCTAGAGGGAAAATAGTGGATTCAGGAGTCTGCGGTTTCAGTGGAGGGTCTTGTGAGAAAGGGGCAGCCGTATGTGTTTGAGAAGGAGGCCTGAGTTTATTTATTCACATCTTATTCACTCTACCCTTGATTATTCACGAGTCTCATTTTTATAGCAAGACAGAGGTTGGTCTGTCATCAGCCTCTTTTTAACTTCTGAAAGGATCTTGGAGGGGGTGAGGTTGGCTAGGGAGGGGGTGTTGGGTGTAATTGCAATTTTTAGATTGTCCTTTGTCTTGTTCATTCAGCTGTCTCCCTTTCTGCTAAGGAGGATCCACAAGCGATGGCCCTGGGATAACTTATAGACAACTTCCCCCTTTTTCCTGCCTCCATCTTCTGGTGCCATGATGGCGTTCGTTGTATATTGACTCGAACGCAAACTTTGAGCACTTCAAAGTTGGAGCATTGCTTCATCCATCTTGAGACACTTCTGAGACTAGCACATGGGGAAAATCCTGCAAGTTAAATTTCTCTGAAAATTGTGATTATAAGAAGTAGTTGCTGCCTGTATTGATTTTTAGCCTTTTCATTTGCTCTTCCTGGAAAATCTAGGTTCTGAGTGCTTACTGACACACTTAAATTGTCAAGGAAAGCAGCCTCAGACGAGAGAAAATGAAATGCTCTGGAAGTGAGCCTGTGTCTCTACTGTTTTCATAAAGATCTACCTTTTTAATAGCGAAAGGGGCAAGGCAGTTCTGTGCTACTGCTATATATCTTTTCAGGAATGAAGCAGAGTACAAGTAAATAAAATTGAATTTACATGTAAAAAACCTGCAGCTATCTTGACTTGCATGTTTGCTGTAACATGCCAATTTAGAGCGGACTTGTTAGATAAGAAAAAAACTAAGTCACCCCAGTGATAGTAAAATTGCACGTCATTTTAATCAGCAAATATCTGCTCAGTAGTTATCATCACTCCCATGTTGTATAACTCCTTTTCCTTCCATAGCATATTATACTGATCACTGGATAGCATATATTTTTATGGATATTTATTTGCCTCGTGTCTGCATTTCCCATTATAATAAACCCCCAAGGAGACAGTGATTTTTGTCTCTCTTGTTTACTGACATATCCTCAGTGTTTAAACTGTCAAGCAGATGAAAGCTTCCTGATAACTCTTCCTGAATGGATGAATGAATAGATGTGAAGTAGTTGGCAAACCCAATAAACTAGTCCTGACTTTTTGAAATAAAGTTTATTGAGAGGAATGTTCATTTCTTTGCCAAATTACATCAATCAAATGTCAGGAAGAGCTAGTTTGTAGACTGACATATTGCCTCTTCTCTGCCTTCCAGTGTTAGGTGATTTTTCTGAACCTGGGATGTTGAGATTGCAAAAATGAAAAGTATACTAGCTGATGATCGTATGTTTTCTTACCTATATCAATCCTTGACGCCAAGAACCTAAATGAACTGGAGATAAAAGAAATGAAATCTAAATTAAGAAAACAATAGAAGCAGCATGACATAAGAAAAGGGGAGGTACTAAAAAAAGACGGAGAACCTCATGTATGCACGTTGTCTGGGGTGCATGTATCCAGGATTGGGGTGTCCTTAATCTCCTGGTCACCCATCCACGAGGATTTGTCCATCAATCACTGGGTGGCACAAAACCTTTGGAGTTTAACTCATCCATCTTCCCAGGTTTGTAGCACTTATCATCTTCTCAGCCATTCAGTGGTATTACATACAAAACATCCTATTTTGTGTTTTCTAACTGAATCCAGATTTCCATGAAGTTTGGGTGATGAGTGGATCTGGTTGGCTCTGTGTGGAATTGACTAAGAACCTCTTGGGGGGAAGTAGCTGGAGGGGGTAGTGTGAGGCCCCGGTTTTGATCAAATGGAACCCACCAAGAGGTAAATATCAAAGCGCTGATTCAAAATGACCTTTTCAACAGTTGAAATAATTTTACAGATCATAGAAGAACCTCCCCCCCGCGTTCCCCCCATTTATTTATTTATTTATTTATTTATTTGTTTCTTTCTTTGTTTTTAGTAGTTACCAATTTTTTCTTAATCCTATCTATCTATCTATCTATCTCTCTCTCTCTCTCTATCTATCTATCTATCTATCTATCTATCTATCTATCTAATCTACTTTTGAGAGTAGGTCTCACTATGTTTTTATGTTTCACATTGCCCCGGTACCATGGATTCAAGCGATCCCCAGCCTCAGCCTCCCAGGTAGCTGGGATTACAGGCGTGCACCACCACGCCCAGCTATTTTTTGAGACTAGGTCTCACTATATTGCCCAGGTGGGTCTTGAGCCTGTGGACTCAAGCAATTCCTAGCCTCGGCCTCCCTTCCCAGGCTGGGATTAAAGGCGTGCACCATTGCGCCCAGTTCTCTCTTAATCTTATTTTTAAAATTGACTGCACATACAGATATCTTACATCATTGTCTACCCTGGGGTTCTCCCACCACCTTGTCCCTGTGAGCCATCATCTTAATCTCTTGTGCCCATCCCTCCCCTGGTTTTCCCTCCTCCCCCTCTCTTGCTCTGTGCTTCAGTTCTGCTGACAGTTTTAAATTTCCTTGTCCTCTTGTTTGTTTTCTCTACATCCCACCTCCCATTTTTCCAAAATGCGGTCGCAGGATCAGACACTGTGCTGGGCTCTCGATGTTGGATCAGACACTGTGCTGGGCTCTCGATGTTGGATCAGACACTGTGCTGGGCTCTCGATGTTGGATCAGACACTGTGCTGGGCTCTCGATGTTGCTAAACTTAACACGAGAGGCCCCTGAGACTCAGAAAAGTCAAAAACTTACCCAGGATGGATGACCTTTAGTGACTGACTGGGAATGCACTGGAGTCTTTCCTGCAGTCTCCCATGCTATGCCTTTGCTTCCCCAGCTTGAGGCTGGAGCTGGGGGTATGGAGGTATGGGGGAGGTGTGGGGGAGGGATGGGGGAGGGGAGGGGAGCAGGATCATGTGACCACAGACCCCATCCTGCCCATTCCTGTCTGCTCCTTTTCTGGTCTCCTTCACGCTCTTAAATCCCTGGAAAGATCCATTCACCTTCTCAATCCTTTTTCTGAGCCATGCGTGTGCCCCATCCGCAAGACCACTGCCAACACCGTCCTTTCAGCTTTAGAACACTCTGAGGCCCTCTCTCGGGAGAAGTCTGTTTCGGGGTTATCTGACCTATGGATGCCAGATGCCAGTGAACCCACATGTCATGGAAATGCCTTTCAGCAAGCCGTGCCGAGTCCATCAGCAGAAGGGTCGTGGTGGGGTCTCCATGCTGATGTTCCTCTTCCGAGAGGATCCTAAATAGTGGGGACACGTTTAGGTGAATGCTTCTTCCTCTCTGAACAGTTCAGCTTCAGTATGAGAAAGCAAGCAAGGAGCATATACTTCGTGGGGTTTCTTAGAGGGGGATAAAGGGCAATTCAAGCTGAATATTGCATCGTTGTCTGGAGAGAAACTGACCTTTGGGGAGGGTGGGGGTGTTTTCAGCCAGGTGTGTGGTCACTCCTCCAACTGTCATCCCTTTGTGGGGTGGCATTTTCCGTAGACTTTCATTTCCTTAAATAGCCTGTGCTTGCATAGCGTGGCTCAGAAGGCCCCTGGCTCTGGCTGAGCTGGTCTCCATGAAGTTGAGAGACCCCTCTATGTGGGCCTGTGCTCTCCCTGAGACTAGGCACTGGCCCCAACGTGGTCCACTGCAAGAGTGGAGCTTCCTGGTGGGGATCTTTCTATAGAAGGGGCTTCTGGTGGGGATCTCTGTATAGCATGGAGTGTGGCTGGTCAGATTCCTTGTCTGGTTAAGAAGGCCTTTGTTTCTGTTTAGTTTTCTGAAACAAGACAAATTATGATACTTTCTGTTAATTTCTTTCCTTAATGAGTTTCATTAAAATCAAAGCTTCCGGAAGACTGAACCTTGACAGCTGTCTAAGGGCGGTTTCATTGATCAGGGCCTGCTTAGACGGAATAATTATTACAGCTTGATGGTTTAAAGAGAAGTTAAGAACAACAGAGAGAAGGCAATCCCTTGAATGTGGGTCACATGGTTCTGTTTCTGCCCTGCGTCTGGGATTCTGTGATGTTCAAAAGAGATCATTAAAATCATGTATTCTAGCCGGGCATGGTGGTGTGCGCCTGTAATCCCAGTGCTGGGAGGCTGAGGCCAGGGATTGCTTGAGTCCGTGGGTTCAAGACTACCCCGGGCTACATAGTAAGACCTAGTCTCTAAAAAACAGCTGGGCGTGGTGGTGAGCACCTGTAATCCCAGCTACGTGGGAGGCTGAGGTTAGGGATTGCTTGAGTCTATGGGGTCGGGACTGCCCTAGGCTTAAAAAAAAAAAAAGAGCATGCAGTCTTTGAGCTTAAATATGACTAAATCATCACATGCGTGTTTTTTAATGGCTGCTTGACTTTGTTTTTAAAATTAAATTTAGCTGAACGATGGTACAGTAAAAGGGAGCCTTTTATGGGTTAATAAAAGAATAATTTTTAAGGATGGTCTTTGGACACTGGGGGGTGACAGTGTCCTCAGGGGACACTCAAGCCTGAGGGCTTGATGAGAAGTGGAGCAGAACACAGCTGTCTTGGGGTTACTGAATAGTGACGTTGCACCCGTTCACTCATCTTCCCTGCATAACCTTTACATCCAATTTGGCATAATAAAAGAGTCTTTCAATTCAGAGTTAGAATTTCATGTGTTATGATGGCATGCTCCTATTTGGGAGGCAAATTGTCACCTCCTTCCTCACCCCCTATGAAGCGATGAGTGTGGCTTGTTGAGATGCTGAACCCCTGAAGGCCCCACCTGAAAAATCTCAACAATGAAAAATGTTGTATTATCAAAAGTATGTAACATCGGGTAGGGTGAAATATCCACCTCTGTGTGTAGGGGGTAAAAGAACAGGTTGTCTCAGAACTACTCTAAATACTGCCACAAGGAGAAAAATGAAAAGAAAGGATGTCCCGATACACCGAGTGAACTTCGGCAGTTGTTGAAGTTGAGTGATGGAATTTTAAGGATTCACGTTTCTATTGTCTTTTCATGTTTATCAAAATACTCATAATAAAAATCTGGAAAGTAATAAAATAGTACTAGAAGCATGAGATGGATGAGACAGAAAAATACGAGCCGTGGATTGTAGGAACGTGATGGTCCAAAATAATTCATAGGAAAAGCTGTGCATCGTTTGAGAAAACAATTTATATCATCAGGCTATTTAATAGTTACATCATTGAGAAAAAAATTTAACAAGAACAGCTCTGCGGTCGTTTAGGTCCCGCTATTTTCAGCATTTTCATTCTTAATTAGGAGAAAGTAAACTGGGAAAACACTGTCTTTTGAGGAGAGGGTCTTAAGAGCAGACCTAAAATTCCACCTAAGAGAGTCCATGAGTTAAAGATGAGTCTAGAGCCGCATGTGTAGGGGGGGAAAATAGGATATCCGTAGTGGGGAACGCAGGAGAGAGAAGAATAGGCATTTCCATGGTCTTATTTTATCCGGAGGTAAAGCAAACAAGCTTGTAGTGGACAAAAGGACTGTGCTCCAGGATGTGCGGATCCTCCCAGAAAGGCAGGGGCCCCCCTCCCGACAGTGGTCCATGGCCCAGATGGGATGGCGCCCCCTAGCTGGTCTTCCCAGGGACTCAGAAGAAAGAGCTGGAGGCCTCACGATTGGAGATGGAGGCCTAGCCAGCACCACCTGTTGGGAGAAATCATTTCCTGCCTGTGGTTGCCCTAGGCAACCCCCTTCCAGAGGCGGGTTCTCATTTCCATTAGGTTCTGCTGGGGGGATGGAGTTGAACGGATCGTCGGGCAGAGTGTCTAAGTTCCTTTCAAAATCTCAGGTTCTGTGATCACCTAAGACAAAGAGAAACGGACCTTCACAGCTAGTGACCATCACATCCGGGTGGCTGTGATTCTGCTTGTTCCTGTAAAGGCAGCGGTATCCAGACTGTGAGCCCTAGGCGGGCTGCCCACCAAGTAGCAGACTGCCCGTAATCTGGCCCTTCCATTTCTTACAGCTTTTAATCGGGAGGCGCCTGCTCTCTTTCAGAAACTCCTCATTAAAGTGTAAAACTCTCCCATGGCCCGGACCCTGGGAAGGCACTCTCCTGCCATAACGTCTATGGCTATCTCAGGGAACTCTCTCCCCCACATAGTCCCTGGGCCCGGAGCTGCAGCTGTGTTTTAATAAGGGCTGGATAATTTTATGACCAGTAACATTTGTCGTTACACATGCTACAAGAAGGTTAATCAAATCTCAGCCTTCAGGGCATCGTCTGGGTTCCCACAGGAGTTTTCCTGCCGAATCCTGTGTTTGGCCAGGGAAGTGTACTTCCCTCCTCACACATTGGTTGTTGACCGTGGCTGGGAGAGGCTGGATTTGGGCCTCGATGGTTTCCCTGACTGCCCTAGACATTCGCAGTCCTTGTGTTGTTTGGGGGCGCAGGCCTTTGGGGGGGGGGATGACGGCGTGTCTTTAGGAAGCCTGGCCTGTAGAGCTCTCTGCTTTCAGGCCAACACTTTATTTTTCAACTTGAGACTTTGGTGAGGCCGGAGTGTTCAATCTATCTGTTTCATTTGCCTCGGGGAGCCAAAGTTAAGGCAACTTGCAGACCTGAGATACCAAATATTTTTCCAGCATTTGTCAGTTGCTTAGGAAACCCATAAACTGGTTCAAACATCTCACTTGGGGAAATATTGAAGTGACATTTAACTCAGAAACAAACTGCCTTTGGTCGGCTAAAGAAAACAGCCTCACTGCCTGAAAGGGCAGCGGATCAAAATACAGAGGGCAGGAGAGAAAGAAAAGATGGCTATTGAAGGCTGAAGGGTGGATGATGGCAACGCTGGTTCTGAGCTCATCCGTGTTTCTCTTTGGTTTGGCATGTGTGGCTCCATCACCGTGTGGTATTTCCATTCTTGCTGTAATAAAGGAGGGATCCTCCTAGTCTTTGAAGGGCCAAGAGACCCCCCCGCCCCACCTCAGAAATCACAGCTTCCTGAGAAGCTGTTTGATGAAGTAAAGGAGGTGCTACAGTCAGAAAGAGGACTGGGCGGTTTTTTGGGTTTTGTTTTTTTTTCCTCCCATGGATGCCATGACCTCACGTGCCCTGTAGCTGTGGCGTCTTCTTGAGCGGCTCTTTGCAGGGACTTTTGGCACAGGGCAGCCCTAAATGTTCAATCTGAGAGAGGCCAGCTTGGGTCATGTCTCCACCCTGGTGGAGTGATCTGCCTTCCCCACCCCTCCTCATGTTGGGGTCTCCCGGTTCAGTACAAGGCAGGGACAGAGGTCTGACTCAGGCTGGGTGATTACTTGAACATCTATCGTGTGTGTGTGTGTGTGTGTGTGTGTGAGAGAGAGAGAGAGAGAGAGAGAGAGAGAGAGAGAGAGGGACTTAAAACCGACTCAGTTTTCACCTGGTCACCATGCAGGAATGGGGTGAGTGGAGCCCAAACAAGGAGTCAGAATTCAGGGAGTTACTCTGCGTTTCTCAGTGTTTTCTTTTTTTTTCTAGAACCCCCTTTTGCTCAGGGAAGGTAGGAGGTTTTATTTTTTATTGGTTTATGTATTTGTTCATTTATTTTTGAGATTAGGTCTCGCTGTGTTGCCCGGGGTAGTCCCGATGCAGGATCAGACCTGAGTGGTCCAGATCCCGGATCCGATCTGGGATCCCATGGACTCAGGTGATCCCCAGCCTCAGCCTCCCAGATCGCTGGGATTACAGGGGCGCACCACCACACCCAGCTCTTTTTTTGAGACTAGGTCTGGCTACGTTGTCCGGGGCGGGTCTTGAACCTGTGGACTCAAGAGATTCCTAGCCTCAGCCTCCCTTCCTAGACTGGGATTAAAGGTGCGCGCCACCGCATCCAGCCTCTCAATCTTTTCTTGACTGCAGGGGGAGGTATGTCCAGGTGAGTGGGACGAGTAATCGATAAACTTTTAAACAAGGAGCTTCTGATCAACTAGAGCTGCACGCGTCCCCACTACGTGTGGCGCCAGAGATGGAAAGCTCACAGTGAATCTGAAAGAGAACCTCTACTGCAGCTTCACATGAAACGACCCGGCTTGCACCTCCCGGCCCCGTAGACTGGGGAGGAGGTACAGGAAGTGGGGCTGGGAAGGCCGCCCGGCTCTCCCAGATGGACAGTGCAGGCTGACCGCTGAAGCCACACTCTCCAGTGCCCTGAGCACAACCCCCCCTCGCCCCCCCCCACCCCGTGGGCTGGAGCTCCATTTGTGTCAGCTTCTGTGTGCAAACAGATTTTTAAAACAGGTCCCTTGCTGAGGGAACTGACATCTGCCACTCTCAGGAATGAGGGATGACAGATGCCCCGAAGGGCAGAAGGCTGCTGCTGATTTTCCACGGAAAATAGAAGCTCCTCAGAGTCCAGTACTGACCAAACTGAGCGTGCGGCCGACGGGGCCCCTGGAAGGGCGATTCGAGGAGCTGAAGGATGGGGGGGCCCGTTTCTCCTCTTAGCACCGCTGACTGAAGCCGTCCTCACCCCTCCCGCCCCTTTGCCAAGATCAAATGTGCCCGGTCCTGCCGCCCCAGCGGGCCGTGGGGGTTTGCGATGAGCCACTTGGTGGCTTCCAAGTTCTTGTGTTTGTTGACCCCTGTAGGCCTTCATCTGTGCTGGCCGCTGCCTCTCCCCCCGGGGGAGAAGGAAAACACACACCCAGACTTCGGGAAGGGGTGTGGAAGACGGAAGATGCTGCTGTCTGCTCCCCCCCAGGCTTCTTAGGAAGGGGCCTGGGGTCGGAACCAGAACCAGGAGCGAGCTTGGCACCTCCGGCCTTGGCTTGGCTCAGTCTCCTCTCTCGTGGTGGCTCTGCTGTTCTCTGACTGTTGGCTCCAGGCTTTTTGCTGCAGCGACCAGCATCCCCCGCTCCCCCCGTCACCCCCGTCACAGCGGCATGAGTGACTGCAGTGTAGCGGCCTCCTCCTCTCCAGGTGGGGACCGCTGTGTTCAGCCCCCCTGTTGACTGAGGCCGGGTGGGCATCTTTCAGCTCCTCTTCCTGGAACAGGACATCTGATTGGCTCAGCCAATCGATGAATTAATGGGAAGGACACATCAAGTGCTGTGAGTCAGCCTTGAGTCATGTCTGCCCCTAAGTCTATGCGTAGCCTTGGCCCGGTCAAGACCTCGGGCCTGCGGTGGGCACTCACCTCACTCACTTGCCCTCAGGGCCCCGCCTGGCACTTCCGGAACTTTGATGAGCCAGGAAACGTGGTAGATGGGAAAAGTGACTCCAACTCCCGGCAGATAAGATACGGCAAGGAGCCTCCTGGGGAAGATGGTGGGAATTTAGGGCTTCGGTATTTATGGCCAGAGCAGCCATCCTGGTTCAGAATCCAGAACAGGCTCTTCCCCTGGAGAGTGAGGCTGAAAGAGGGACGGTCCTTCAAAAGAGGTCTCCGCTGAGAGTCAACCTCCAGGACTCAGTGAAAATGCAGCTCTAGTCTAGCTCCACACCCTTAATCTTTATGGCTAATCTTAACCCAGGCAGCAAACTCGTGGCAAGAAAGGACCAACTCTGACATATTTTCCCCCTAAAATTCAGGGCACTGGGTCTGGGAGGGACTGAGGTAGTGGTGGGTGCAGCTTACGGCTACATCCAGTCATACCCCAGCCAAGTTTCATGTCTCATATGGTTCATCTCAGTCTGGAAACATTCTGTAGAATAAAGAGAAAGACCACGTGGTGTTCACATAGATTTGTTTTTTATTGTTGGAATTTTTTATTAGTTTTGTTCATCGCTTCCTGGGCCCTCTTTGTAGTTAAGCTTTATCATCATTAGGTGATGATAAGTAGCATATCTTCACAGGTGTGGTCGTGGAGCTAGTCCACCGTCTGTCTGTAGGGTTGCGTGTCACCCATAGTGTCAGCCTTCCACTGGGATCTTGGATGCAACCTGTATGGATCTGGGAAAACTGCTGTAGTAAAATGCAACCCAGCCCCAGCATCCTATTTAATTTTTTTTTTTTTTGAGACTAGGTCACTCTGTTGCCTGGGGAACTGCAGGCTCGCTCATGTTGCCCGGGGTTCCACGAACTCAAGAGATCCCCAACCTCAGCTTCCCAGGTAGCTGGGATTACAGGTGCATGCCACCACACCCAGCTATTTTTTGAGACTAGGTCTTGCTGTGTTGCCCCAGGCAGGTCTGGTGTCATACCCACGGACTTAAGCAATTCCCAGTTTCAGCCTTGCTTTGTAGGCTGCCATTAAAGGCGCTCACCACCATGAGATAATTTCTTGACTAGGGACATATTGTAGACTGTAGCTCCTGAAGCAAGGGTGACCTGTAATATAGAGCATATATTACCCTGGGAGGCCTGGCCTGCGAGAGGGGTTTGAAGGGAAGAAACGCAGAGAGACTAAAAGTAGTATGAGGAATCGACCCCAGACTCCCTCTTCTGGCTGCGGGACTGGTATGGATGGAGGGGATGTATGGAACCTTAACCAGCTTGATTCCTTTTGACCTTGTTCGAAGGTCTGTTTTAAGAACCTGGAGTCTGAGTCAAGTATGTGAGCTTTTCTTTTGAGTGCTGTAGACTGTTCAAGAATCCTCACGAAGAATTTCATGTGTCTCAGTAATAATGACCACACACACCCGTTCATAGCTAAGTGGCGGGAATCATTTGTACTTAATGACTATTAACTTCTCTGTATCTTCCAACTCATTAAAAATAAAGCTGCCACCAAACAAAGGGGAATAAAGCTGAACGAAACACTCCACAGCGCAAAGTGTGGTCAAGTTGCCCAGGGAGTTCTTACAAGACACCATCTTTTAAATATGTATTTTATTGTTTCTAGCAACTCAACAAACTCAAACCATATTGAAAATGAACAGCTGACTGCAATGAGCCAAAGCATGCCTCAGGCAACAGCCGGCTTCCATCGAGTGGGGTTCACTCCCATCACTCCTCGCATTTGTGAGAGGATGATTCTAAATAACATGGAAACCAAATCACAGATTCCACACACAGAATAAATTAGGGAAGGAGCACACACTTCAGCATCATGAAACTGGCTGCCTCTCTACAACCTCTTATGTAGCAAGAACAAAAGGGGGGAGCTGTGTTCTTGGGTCGGAAGGAGCTGGCAGCAGAGTGGGGACCAGTTGGGGTGACTCTGGGTACCCCCTTCTCTTTTGCACATTCAGCCCTTTAGTTATCTGCCAGAAACCTCCCCCCACCCATTATGATCCATCTGTGTCTTCACTTGGGTCACCTGGATGCATCTTTTGTTCCTTGGTGAAAGTGGAGGGACCTTTCATCCAGCAGGCCGAAGAGCGCAATAGAAACCTTCCTGCGATGACCCCTATGAAAGTTGTTTGCATTATACCCTCAGACTCTCCCCCGCCTCGTCTCCAAGGCTCATACAGAAAAGAAATTTAGGGATTTGACATGAGAAAGAATGTTTATATCCGTCTCCTTGATTAGGGGCCAGTTATTTTCAGAGTTATTTCAAAAACTATCTGGGGACTAGGAAGGAAGAGGGGGAGAGAGAAGGAAGGTCAGAGCTTTTATTTCCCAGATACACAGGGAGCTCTAAATCCTGCCAGTATCAGGTTTGCTCAGCGACACTTAGGTAGTGAAAACGGTGCCAGTGGCTGAGGGAGGGCGGCGAGACCCCAGGGCAAGGAGTGACTGGGAGACCTCAGGATGTATGGAGGACAATAGTAGCAGTTTTGTCACTCTCCCTGCTGAAGGTACATGGGAGGAGTTTCCCTGAAATAGTTTTATATAAATTTCTAGTGTTCTGGGGATAAAAAAAAAACAAAAAAAAAACAAGCAGCAGTGGCTATAGGCAGAGGTTTCCAGAGGGCTGTGTGCGTGTGTGTGTGTGTGTGTGTGTGTGTGTGCAGGGGAAGCACATACTTTGGGCTTGAATGGACGCTGGGGAGTGGAGTCAACGTGGTCGCATCCCCACCTCGCAGAACTGCCTTTGTTGCGGCGTGTGGCACCCACGCCTTAACTTTGAGTTCCTTTGGCTTTCTTGGCGCGTGCTGCATCTTCTAAGTCACAGTCTAGCTTCTCCTGTCCGTATTTTTGCTGCACAGAAGGTTTCCCAATTTGCAAGCGTTTGCAGCACGGCTGGGCCCGGAGATAAAACAGAATGTGTGTGCGGTACAGTACGCGTTCAGCTGATGCACAAGACTCTTTGCACCATATGTGCAAAATAGTGTGCTTTTCACTCGGAACACTGCCAGGAGCGCATGAATAAGTGGAGGAGACAAGCTGGTGTGCGGGGTGGCACCCGGCCTCACCCCCTCCCAGGAAGGAGACCCCCCACTTTGAGGGGCCGCCTGCAACTTTGTCTCCTTCCTCACAGCCTGTCACAGCAGTCCCCACTTACCTCCACACGACCCTAACCTCGGTGCTCAGCCTGGACCGAGAGTACAGCCATAGTGGGGGCCAGTGTACAGGCCTGGTGGCCTTGCAGTGGGCGAGGAGAGCGGAGGGGCGCGCCTCATGCTGCAAAGGCTGACAGACTGTGGTTAGAGAGCTACAGAGGCCTGAACCTGGGGAGAGCCAGCTGATGGTTTCTCCTTCCCCTGAAATGTTTGTTTCTCCATCTCCCAAAAGCCAAGCCTCACCACAGAAAGGAAGTTAGATGCCTCTGGTCTTCATAGGTGAATTCAGGGGAGTAAGTTTCATGAGAAGAAGAAGAGAAAAGCCAGGCATGGTGGGCACGCCTGTAGTCCAAGCACTGGGAGACAAGAGGCCCGGAATGGCTTGAGTTCACGGGTTCGAGACTACCCCGGGTGACATAGTGAGACCTGGTCTGAAAAAGCAGCCAAGCGCTGTGGTGGGCGCCTGTAATCCCAGCTCCCTGGAGGCTGAGGCTGGGGATCGCTTGAGTCCATGGGATCGGGACGACCTCGGGCAACATAGTGAGACCTGGTCTTGAAAAAGCAGTCGGGTGTGGTGGCGGGAGCCTGTAATCCCAGCTCCCTGGGAGGCTGAGGCTGGGGATCGCTTGAGTCCATGGGATCGGGACGACCTCGGGCAACATAGTGAGACCTGGTCTTGAAAAAGCAGTCGGGTGTGGTGGCGGGAGCCTGTAATCCCAGCTCCCTGGGAGGCTGAGGCTGGGGATCGCTTGAGTCCATGGGATCGGGACTACTCCGGGCAACATAGTGAGACCTGGTCTTGAAGAAAGAGAGAAAAGACAAAGAGCAGGAGGCGACATCAAGAATGTAAAGAACGGCACTTTGGCTCACCTCTTGGCTTTTTCGTCAGTCCTTTCCCCCAAGCAGACCCAGAACTGTGGGGAGGGAAGCGTTTAGGTTGATCGAGGCTGTCTCGATTTGGGGTCCCTCCCTCCTCCGGCTTCACGGTCCTGCTGACAGGAAGTCAGTGGTGGACACGGAACTCAGACACCTTGAGCTGCGCCACGGAGTTTTCTGGGCAGCCACAGCCGCTCTCTCAGTCCGTCCAGCCTCTCAGGCCCTGCCTCGCGTGGGCGCCAGAGCCACAGGCAGACGCGTCCTTTCATGCGTCTTTCAGCTGCCTCCGCCGTCCACCCTGGAGGCAGGGCTCTGCCCGGGACAGGCGGGGTTCGTCTGCACTGGGTGAGGATCTCGCCAGTGTAGCAGCCGCGCTAGCGCAACCTGATGGAGAAGAGCCATTGCCTCAGCTTTCCACACCGACTTCCCTGGCCTTACCTGAGGCTTCCTTCCCCGCTGTGGTGACAACCTTGGGGCCGCCAGGAAGCGTGATGTCCGTGCGTGCGTTTTCCGTGAATGCCGGAGGCGTCCCACTCTGACTTTGCCCACATGTGGCTCCATCGACTCCAGCTGCCCCCACACCTGCCCCAGCCAGCGGATCGGGCCAGCTCCTTGGCTGGTGAGGCTGTGCTCGCAAGGACCAGCAGTTTGACTGCCCTCCTTGCTGGCCTTGTTGGAATCGCCATTACTAATAGGCAGAGGGTAACGTCCTGGATTTTTTTGTTTGAGACCAGGCCTCGCTATGTTGCCCAGGGTGGTCCTGAACCCCTAGACTCAAGTGATCCCTAGCCTCAGCCTCCCAGATAGCTGGGATTACAGGTGCGTGCCACTACACCTGGCTATTTTTTTTTGAGACCAGGTCTCGCTATGTTGTCCAGGGTGGTCCTGAACCCCTAGACTCAAGTGATCCCTAGCCTCAGCCTCCCAGATAGCTGGGATTACAGGTGCATGCCACCACACCTGGCTATTTTTTTTGAGACCAGGTCTCGCTATGTTGCCCAGGATAGTCCTGAACCCCTAGACTCAAGTGATCCCTAGCCTCAGCCTCCCAGATAGCTGGGATTACAGGTGCATGCCACCACACCTGGCTATTTTTTCTTGAGACTAGGTCTTGCTATGTTGCCCAGGGTAGTCCCGAACCCACATACTCAAATGATCCCTAGCCTCAGCTTTCCAGATACTGGGATTACAGGTGCACGCCCATGGGCTCAAGTAATTCCTAGCTTCCACCTCCCAAATAGCTGGGATGGTAGGTACGTGCCACCGCACCCGGTGAAATTGCTGTTACTAACGGGAAGAGGGTAACGTCCTGGATTGGGGGGGGTTCCCCAGCCTTGTGGAGCATCCTGGACTGGGGAGTGCCCATGCCAGCCTCCCCCTAATACCTGTATCGCTTGCAGCGGTGGCGATCGTCGCCCCGGAGCTCAGTACTCATTCATTCGGTAATTGGTTATTTTAACACAAACTGTGACTAAGGAACATGATTACACACCTGTCAGCCATGTGACAGGGGGCGTGCAGGCTGCAGGCAGAGGTGCAGCCGCTCTCCATGGAGTCTTCCCCATCGCAGATGTCAGTTTTCATTTTTACCTTGAAACAAGATAGGCGTGAGCGCTGCGGCCTTGTCCGGATCATTCCGAGGCGTTGCTGCCCCCGATGCTGATCGAGACTAATGCAGTTTCCTTCTGGTGTATGTGTGTGCACATCGGAGCTTAGGCCCAGGGCGGGAGGTGACAGCAAGAAGCAGACACACTGGCACGTTACAGGGCGCTGGAGAGCTGCGCCCCGTGGCTGGTGAGGGCTGGCTGGGGAGAGAGGGACGAAGGTGCCTCCTGGGGATGAAAAGCGGCACCAGAGAAAACTCTCCGGCTGCCCGGGTGAGCCAGGGAGGTGCTCTTGTTCACCAGCTTGCTGGTGACTGAACCCGAGTCCTCTGTGTCGGGCAGGGGAAGGGGCGTGTCAGACGGGTGGGAAGTCACTAAAATACAAATAAAACGCAAACTCAAAGGCAGCAACTTTTTTTTTTTTTTTTGAGACCAGGTCTCGCTGTTTTTGCCCGTGGAACCGCAGGCTCTCGTTGCCCAGGGTACCACGGACTCAAGCCATCCCCAGCCTCAGCCTCCCAGGTAGCTGGGATGACAGGCGTGCACCACCACGCCCAGCTATTTTTTGGAACTAGGTCTCGCTACGGGCCCCAGGTGGGACTCGAACCGCGGTCCCTAGCCCCGGCCGCTTCCTAGGCTGAAGCTTACAAGCACGAGCCACCATGCCCGGCTGGCAGCAACTTTGAAGTCTGAGCAAATATGGATTATGATGCTGCTTCAGTAGCGTTTTTTAAAAAAATATTCCTAGCCGGGCTTTTTTTATCTTTTTCAAATTTATTTATTTTTGATTGTGATATTGTTGGGGGGGCCCCGTATGGTGGGGGGGGTGTAAAAAAGTGACATCTCATGTTACGCGTTTTATGACAATGGCCTAGCACGTGGTGGATGGCTGGAGAATTCTCCATTTATTTCGTCTGCTCCCCTCTCTCTAGGGAGACAGCTCAGCTCGGAAGGAGCTTACAGGTGACAGGGTGCGTCCCTCCTGTGAGGACACGTCCATCCCTGAACGATACTGATTCCTCCTGGAGGGGGCTAGACGCAGGCTAGGTCCAGAAGGACTGAGGCGGCTGGGAACGAAGGGATAAAGGGGGGTGAAGTGATGGTTGGTACCTCCCGTGTGGGAGCACAAGAGCACCGAGGGCCTGAGATTCGCAGGAAGCCGTCGCTGTCAACCCAGACGCGTGTGTGGGTGGCATTCGCTCAGCCGGCGTGGCAGGTTTTTGATGAGAAGCTGCTCGTGGAACATGAGCGATGAAGATGGTGGGGAGAAAACCCAGTGGCTCTTTTCCAGGGAGCGAGATGGGCAGGGAGATGGCAGAGGAGAGAGAGACGTGGTCACTCACAGCCGTGTGTCCGGGTCGTCACGTGGCCAGAGGGTGGGTTAGATGCATTTCTGAAACACCTCAGTTCCTTCGCCTGCGTCTTCTGGCCAGCGTTTGCCTTTGACCGCCCTGCGTGCTGTGGGCTTGCGCTCAGCACGACCATCACGGGAAGAAAGGACGGTCGGCCTCCATCACCTTCCCGCCAGCTAGTTTTCCTTGCAGAAAAGAAAGTGGCTCTGTGACATCTGAGTAGCTGCCATAGGCTGAGCAGAGACTCGGTGCCAGCCTCGTGTGGGCCATGTGACATCCCGTTCAATCCTTGCAGCTCGTTTCTGAGCCAGAGGTCATGGCCCCATTTCCCTGGCAGAACCAGTCTCGGTTCAACGTTGGCACCGGGCACCTTTCCCCCCTCCCCCTGCTCTGCCCTCACCTCCTGACGGGTGCCTACCCCCGGCGCCTGGTATAGCCTCTCCGGGAATGGCGGACGCGCGACACGAAGGCGAAACCTGAGTGTCTGCTGTTGGCTTTCGGTGGCGTCACGCACTGTAGCCAGCTCTTCCGGCCAGGTGCGAGCTAGTGCACCTGCAGTTTCTGAAATTACAAAGTTCTTCCAGTTCAGAGGCCAGGATCCGCCATTTCCCAAGGCAGAGGGTCGGGTGATGTGTCTGCTGATCACACGGGACACGCGGTTGCACGGAAACACGGTCTCATCAGCCACGCAAAGGTCGTGCCGGTCGTGGCGCTGCCAGCTGATGGCTTTCACCCCCCCCTACCGCTTTCTCCATCCAGCTGTGACCGTTTCCGAGGCTCATAGAGCCCCCAAGAAGCGTTTCTTGACACCCAAGGAAAGCTCTGACCCTCCTCTCGGAGCCCCCGCTCTTCAGTCTGGGGGTGACGCGTGAACGCAGCTGAAATAGCAGAGGGAGCTCAGAGCGAGCTGCCCGGAGAGCAGCCTGTCCGTCTGCCGGGATGTCCTTCCCTGGCCCGGGCGGTTTCTCTCCCTGAAGGACCCCCTGGCCTAACCGCCATCCCATGGGGACGCCCCGCCCCCCCCTCCTTTCCTCCTTCCCTCTTCTCTGTGTCCGCCTCGCCGATGGAGTTCTTGGGGAGCCGCTGCCCTGGTTGGTGGCCTCGGGTCCGTCAGCCTCGGTGTCTTGTGCCGAGGGTCGCTCAGCCTGTGCGACGCGGCTCCCTTGACCGTCTCTGAGCCACGCTGGGCCTCGGGGCTTCACCGTGGAGAGGGGAGACCAGAGATCAGGGTGTCCTTCTCCGCGAGGACCCCCGGGGACCTCTGAGCCACCACGCCTCTGCCTTCCGAGAACGCACTCGTGGGGTGACAGTGGCTGCTCAACCTCCTCTGCGGGGTCTCCCCGCGTGGCGGAGCCAGGACGACGAGGGCTGGGAAGGCCTCAGAGACCAGTGTCGCCTCATGCCGGACCGTGCACTTCCGGAAGGGGTGGCGGTGGAGAGGACTCGTCTTCTCGCTAGGCCGTTCTGGGCGGTCGGGGTGCCAGGGGGCGGGGACGCTGGAGGAGTGCGGGGACTTTGTCAGCAGGAAGGTGGGGGAGGGACGGAGACGGGACGAGCATCACAGGGGACGAGCATCACAGCTCGCTGGCCAGGCAAGAACCCCCTCTGACTGCAAATGTCCTAGAGAGGGGGAGGAGGTGAGAGGAGGTGGAGACGCTTCTTGTCTTTCGTCACGCGGGCGCTGACGTCACAGCCGACCCCCTGGGGAAACGTAGCCAAGAGGTGTCAGCTGAAGTTGTCCTCTGAAAAGGGACCCCCCGCCGGACACTCCGCTCAGCCCTGCTCAGGATCTGCTGCCGTGATTGGCCTCTGCGTAAACAGGCCTCAGCCTCACTTTTCTTTGCCTCCATCCATCATCTGCAGGTCAGCCGGGACTTGGAAGGAAGCTTCCAGAGAGCGTCGTTTGAGCACAGGTCATTATTCAGGAAGCCCCTTGGCCTCCGTCTTTGCGTTTGGCTCTCAGAGGCCGATGGGCCTGGGGTTGGAAACAAAGCACTTTAGACTCTGTTCCACGAGGCCTGATGGCGCCTCTGTTAATAGGTCACAGGGCGCGTGGCCCATCATCGGAGCTGTCAGCGAGGCCTTCGGCCCAGGGTCCTACCCCACGCACTCTCCGCAAGGGCCAGGGAGAACGGGGTGTCGTCCCGTCTCTCTCCTGCGCCTGCCTCCGGCGGCGTGAACCGCAGCCTCTCGCCACGTGGTTCGGAAGGTCTCTGTGGCCGGCGCGCAGCAGCCGTCAGGACTCCGCTCGAGTTCCGCGCTTGCTTCTTCGTGTTCAGGCTCGCGTTAGGCCTCTACAGGCACCGCCCGGTTCTCGCTGCGGGTTCTCCCTCAAGAGCTCTTCTCTTTAAGACGCATGGTGCTGGCGGCACCACTGTTGCCTTTGAACTGAGGCTGGTGTGGGAGGCCCTCGTGCCGGTCCAGCAGAGCCAGGACTGCCTCGTGGAGATCAAGGGCACAAAGCAAGGGCCCAGGTGGGGCTGGAGTCGGAGGTGGGTGTGAAGAGGTGGGGGTGGCTTGCAATGAGTGGGCTGGAAGTCAGGGTGTAGGCTGGTCTCCAAGCTCAGCCTGGGCCTTAGCTGGCCCTCACTCTAGCTTGGGGCTCCTTAGGGACTGGGGCGGACTCAAGGACTTCAGGGAAGATACAGGCAGCTCTGTAGCTCTGGGCCCCGGTGGCGGCTGTATTTCTGCGTCGCTCCTGGGAGGAAGGAAAACTGAGTTGGTCTGAACCTTCATCACAGGGAGCGATTGCGGTGCCGAGGGCTTTGAGTATTGCTGCTAGTTTAGAAGTTAGGGTTCTTGACCGTGGTGTGAAGCCGGTTTCAGGGCACTGTTCCATCAGTGACTCCGTTCCCCCTGACCACCCTCCCCGGGGGGTGGCCCTTGGCGTGACCGTCTTCCAGAGGTCACGAGGGTGGCCCTGATCGTTCACACCCGCGGGTCTCTTTCCCCCTTGCTGAGATGCTTGCAAGGTGACCAGTGGCCAGGGCTGGACGCAGCTAACGCCCAGGACCCCAGGCCTCGGAGGGCTGAGCTGATGAGTGGTCGTCCTTCTGGAGGTGATGGGCTCGGGCGTTGATCCGTGATCTGAAGCTTCTTTCGTAAGAACCAGGCTCACGAGGTTGGCTTGAAGGATTCATTTTTCTCAGTGTCAGCTCCGCCCCTCTCTAAGCCCTTGCACACCACCTGCCACTCGTTTCCTCCCTTGCTGTCCTTCATCTTGGTGGAAACTCAGGAAAACCCAAGAACTATAAATGACGCCCGCCTCCCTGAGCGAAGTCATAACATAGATTTTAGAATAAGCAACATCACTACATTCCCGTTCTTCTGCACTTGGTGTTTTTTTTTTTTTTGGAGACCAGGTCTCGCTATGTTGCCCGGGGAACCTCAGGTTCACATTGCCCTGGGTACATGGGGATCAAGCGATCCCCAGCCTCAGCCTCCCAGGTAGCTGGGATGACAGGCGCGTGCCACCACACCCAGCGATTTTTTGGGACTAGGTCTGACTACGTTGCCCCGGGTGGGTCTCAAACCTGCAGACTCAAGCGATTCCTGGTCTCGGCCTCCCTTCTTAGGCTGGGGTTAAAGGCCCGCGCCACCGTGCCCGGCCCCACACACTCATTTTTTTAAGCCACCAGCAGAGATCGGAAGGGTGGGTAGTGGGGTTGCTGGTGGCAGACGGGGTCCGAATCCTGGTTTCACCGTTCTCGAGGTGGCAGATATTCCGCAGACTGCACCATCTCTCCACGCTCCACTTCCTCCTCCATAAAACAGAGACGAAGACAGTAGCTATTTCGCATGTTTTTATTTTTGTTTTGGTTTCGGGCTGGGTGCGTGTGTGTGTGTGTGTGTGTGTGTGTGTCTGCATGTGAAGGGTTTAGGACTGGGTGTGTGTGTGTGTGTGTGTCTGCATGTGAAGGCTCTGAGAACAGTGTCTGGGGTTCACATCAGGGCTACAGGCGGGGGAGCTGTCATTATTTACCCTTGATACTATCCAGAGCATCTCTGTCTCTGCTGCTAATGTGTTTCCCAGCCCCACAGGAGGCCTGTTTGGAGGCGGATTCTCCACGCGTCTAGTAAATCTCCATAATGTCTGGATCCTTTTTCAGCCTTACAGATGGGGTCCTGGAGTCCCTGTCTCCGCCCTGCCTGTTTCACATTCTCATCGGCTTCTCAGGCCCATCCTGAGGTCTGTAGACAGGGATAGGCATCCAGTCCCTCCTGCTTAATGCTGTCAGGGAACACAGTCAAAGGCACCTGAAACGCCTAGATGGGGCCAATTATTTCAGCATCTCCTAGGCGGCCACCGTAGCTGTAGCTGTAGCCAAATGGGATCGTTTGTATTTCGCTGCCTTTTGTTCCTCTTGTAGGTCCCTGGGTAATCCATGCAAATGAAGAGCAGGGAAGCCAAAAGGCAAGCTGTGGGCTGGCGCGGGGAGGGGGGGCAGACCATCGAGGCTCCTGGATAATCCACCGGATCAAGGGGCTGGGGGGACAATCAGAAGCTGCAGAGGGTGCCAGAGACATGTGGAGAACAGACAGATGCCACCCCCCTCCCCCCCACCCCCGCTCCTTACCTGCACACACTTTGGAAAAGCGTTGCTCACGAACAAAGACACTCAGGTGACCTGCCCCGCGGTCACACGAGACACCCAGAAGGGTCGCCTCTCCAGAAAGGACAAATAGATGAAAAGAATGCAAAGCTGGAACGGGGCTATTCGGAGCCACTTCGCGTGGCCCTGACGATTCCGGACGCAGCTGGAACGCGCCGGGCTGTGCAGGATCTGTCAGACGTGGGGTCTCGGGGCCGTAACCATCCTGCCATCCACTGGGGCCCCTGAGCCAGGGCAGGCCTTCATCAGGCCTGCGATCAGCCCCGCAGCCTCCCAGGCGCGCAGCTCCGACCGGCCGGCGCTTAAGGAGATGCTGGCGAGGCCATGAACGCGGTCCGAGCCCCATTATCGTCACGGCGCGTGCTGTCCCCGTGATCTTTGCAGACTCCAAATCGGACGTGAAAAGTGTACGCGACGTAGAAGGGCTGCGTGGGGGGGGGGGCGGGGGCATAGCTGGCAGGCGGGTCCTTCGTATTCATCAGAGACGTGGCAGGTGTCCGAGGCCCCGGAGGACAGAGACAGCCCCTCGCGCTGGTGGAAGGGGGAAACGGCTCTCTGGGCTCCCGTGCCCCACGGGGCTGAAACACATTCTGCTGAAAGAACAGGGAGACGCCGGCACCGCAGGGGACCGGGAGGCCGACCTCGGGGACGGCCAAGGGCAGGGAGGCCAGGGGTCCTGAGGCAGCGGTGACGAGCAGCGGGAACTGAGCGGACGCCTGGGCCCCACGTGGTGTGCCTGGGCGTCCGGCTGTCTCCGGAGAGGGCCCGGTGGCAGGTGGGCGTCTGGGAGAAGCGTGGCCTGAGCTGCATCTTACGTGCGCAGTCCGGCCGTGGCCACGCGGTGCTCTGGGATGGCCGTGGCTTGAGCACTTGAGGGCGTCTCCACGGGGTGTCCGTGTGCAGAGGAGGGGGTCAGCGTGGGGAAACCACAGCGCTCTGGACCTGGGTTCAAGGAAGAGCGAAGGGTCCATGCGTCCACCCAGCGTCTGCTGACTGGACCGTGCTAAGCAGGGTCCTCTGCCGGGCGGAGGACCTCACAGGAACGCACGGCCGCTGCCCTCAAGGAGGTTCCGGTCCGGTTAGGGGAGAGGGAAGCCAGTGCAGCAGCCCCACGCAGGATCCCCAGCCTGAGCCACTCCGCAGAGCATCTGTGCAGCACAAGGCGAGTCCTGACCCAGAGTGAGAGCGCCATGGCCAGCCCAGTGCAGGCCCGGGGGCAGCAGATGCGCTGGGAGCACCTGCGAAGGTGCAGGTGAGAGGCAGGTGTGGGGGACTCTGGCGGAGACCTGCCTGGAGGTTCCCGGGCAGAACAGGCCTGGGGGATGGGCATGAAAAGCGGAGCCCCCCTTTCTAGGGTTAAAGGGAACAGCCCCTCGCTTCCCACCAGTGGAGTCTTGGAAGATTACAGGTGTCAGGCATGACTGTAGAGCTTCGCCGCTGAGCGATCACAGATGCCGCAGTCCAGGACCTCCCTTGATAGTGGGGGCTGTAGACACCCTGATGTGATGGAGCAGGCGTCAGACAGCCCCACAGCTGTGCGAGGCTCCGACCTGCCATCGCTTACTGAGAAGCTTGTGGTGGCCATAACCGTGCTCAGTTCCCATTATCTCCATGTTGCAAATGTGTGCATATTTGCATATTTGTGCATATGTGCATTTTGTGCGCATTTGCATATTTGTGCATATTTGCATACGATGCAATGGATGGAACATCTTATATATATAGGTGTGTGTGTATACACTGTATGCACGCAGACTCACACACAGTATATGCAGGAAAGAGTGCAGAGCCCAGTTGGAGATGGAGGAACGGTCTCTCCGACCTTCTCAAGAGCTGTCGCCTGAACAAAGGCTGCAAGGATGATAAGAATGTTCTAGAAGGAGTGGGAAGGAGCAATGAAGTCCAGATTCACCCTGAGAAAAGAGGGTCAAGCCAGGCGTGGTGGCGCATGCCTGTAGTCCAAGCGCTGGGAGGCAGGAGGCCAGGGACTGCTTGATTTCACGGGTGTGAGACGACCCGGGGCAACATAGCAAGACCTGGTCTTGAAAAAGCAGCCGGGCACGGTAGTGGGCACCTGTAATCCCAGCTCCCTGGGAGGCTGAGGCTGGGGATCGTGAGTCCGTGGTCACGTGTTGGAGCCCAGCTGAAGAGAACTGAGCATCCTGACCTCAGAGTCCGGTGCCTGGGCTGGTCACCGGGCGGTCACTCAAGGGAAGGCAGGTGCAGTTCCTCCGGCCTCGCTGGTTCCCAGCCCAAGGCCTCTCTGGCTGAGTGTCGCTGAGCCAGAGCTGGGCTGACTCTGCCGCCATCACAGAGACGTCCACAGCGCGCTGAGGGGCCCCCGGTGCCAGCTCTCGGTGTGTCCCCGGGGAACGTGGGTGCGTTGTCAGGTCAGGCAGGACGGACCAGGTGGGCCCGTGATGGCTCCATGTCTGTCGCTTGAATTTCGGAAAAGAAGTCCTGTTCCCGCTGTTGCCCACAATTAGGATAAGACAGGGAATTTGGTCTCTACCATGATCCGTCTTGGAGCCGATTCCACCGAGCTGCGCGACTTTCGCTGCTCTGGGTTTGACACCACACGTGGGAGCTGGCACGTGCCAGTCTGTGTGCCCGGGAGAGCTCAGTCTGGAAGCTCAGCTTGCTCCCTGGCTCTGGCACCAGACAGTCCTCTTCTTGGTTCCAGGAGAGATCTGAGACCACAGCGATCAGCGTAGACACCCCCTTCATAGCAGGGAGGTGGTCCCCCGAAGGCTGTCTTTCCCTTTAATGGCCACAACATTCCCCTCTGGTTTTTTTCATCTTTTTTTGAGGCTAGATCTCCCTGTATTGCCCAGGGTAGTCCCCAAACCCACGAACTCAAGCAATCCCTAGCCTCAGCCTCCCAGGGAGCTGGAATTACAGGCGCCCGCCACCACGCCCAGCTGCTTTTTCAGAGATGAGGTCATGCTATGTTGCCCGGGGTCGTCTCGAACCCACGGACTCAAGCAATCCCTGGCCTCTTGCCTCCCAGCGCTTGGATTACAGGCGTGCGCACCACGCCTGGCCGTTCCCCTGTTTGTCAAGTCAGAAGCACCGCACTTCTCTGGGGTGAGCCCATGAGACAGTTTCTAGAATGTTCCCCGTTTTCTCAAGGTGCCCCCGAGGAGAGGAAAATGGTTGCTCTTGCTCGGATGTGCACATGTCAATGCTTTGACCCCACGTTGGAAGCCAGCTCTTTGAACAAGAGCTGAGGTTTGCTGTATGTAAGGATCCGGGTCAGAAGCGATGACGCGGCAGGAACATAGGTGAGCGCAGGGTCTGTGTCAGCCTCAAGCCCCTGATGTGGAGAGGCAATTAGTCTCTCTCGTGATCTGCTGCTTGTGCAGATGAGCACGTATGCTTGATGCTCAGCAAACGGGGGGAATGGAAGGTTAATGGAATTAACGGCAGGTTAATGGAAGGATTTTAATTTCTACTCCATGTTTCGGCAAGAAGGAAGCTTTCTCGGAACAACAGACCAGAGCTGGGCCTTTGCGCCGACAGCCGCCTTTACAGCCAAGTGGGAGAAGCTTCAGCCAAGTGGGAGAAGCTTCACTTTGCAGGCGCTTTTCCCCATCGTGGGGATGGAACTGGCACATTCTCGGGGCTGACAATGTTGAGACTCAGGCACAGGGAGCGAGTGGGCTCGGCTGGCATGTCTTAAAGAGCCCGACACCCCAAAACCAAGTTGGGCAGCACACAGGGCTCTGTCCCACTGGCTCCCAGGGGCTGCTGTGGCCTGGGTGACCATGGCAGGGAGCTGGCGAGTGCGTTGTCTGCAGAGGACCTGAGAACAGGCAGGAGAGTGGCCGCACGTGGGTCTGCCCCATGGTGTGACCATGACCCGTGCTCTACACAGCTCAGGGGACCCCCCCACCAGGGTCGGCAGCTGCCTTGGTCCAGCCTCCTGGCTGCACCGTCTCCGGGGGTGGATGCAGAACAAGGCACTGGCTTCTATGTATGAGGTGGCGAATGTCCTGAGTGGACGGTGTGGCAGCCTCTGTGGCTTCCGTCCAGCGCCGCCCCCCAGCTGCTGTGCCTGACTGTGCAGTGCGTTGTCACAAGGAGCTGGGGTGGGGGGGGGGAGTTGTAGGGGAGCTGGTCTGCAGCCTGGCCTCGGAGGCTGGGCTGTGCCTAGGGCTCAGGTGCCAAGAGGCGTGGAGAGGGGCCTGAGGTGGCCTTAGGCGGGTCAGCGGCCCTGCGGGACGTGGCTGTGGCGCTCAGGGGCTTTGCTTATAAGGACGAATTTTCAGAGGAGGAGGCAGTGGTTCTCTCAAGGTTGGTTGGTTGTCACACCATGAACTAGATGTGTGGATATGGGGGGGAGGGAGAGCGGGGGAGGCGCGAGAGGGAGGGGGAGATAGAGGGGAGAGGGAGAGGGAGAGGGAGGGAGGG
>PVHY01018200.1:0-29745 GCA_004024945.1 Uropsilus gracilis
CACTCTCGCTCTCTCTCCAAGCTAAACCTGTGTACCCGTTTGTCTTTGTTTCCAATCCTACTTGATGCAAATGCCCACAGTCCTAAAGTTCTTCAGAAACTTCAGAGTGGCAATGAGGCCTTGGAGAATATGCATATTCCATCGGAAAAGGAAGGCAGGCAGGGGGTGGGGGTGCGGGGGGAACTGCTAGGCTCTCTCGTCATTAGCAATATAGTGGCTCGCGTGCGCTGGGATGCCTGTCTGAGGAGAAGCGATGACTCGAAGGTCATGAATGGACCTCACTGTCCACTGCGAGAGCTCCTGTAGCACCTTCAGGCCCCACAGCTTCTTCTCGAAGAGTCCAGCTTCAGCAGCGCCAAGAAGGGGCTTCCCATCTGCCTCACTCGGGGGGATCTTGTATTCCAGGAGCACCATCAGTTCCTCCAGTTGGTAAGCAAAGGCGGCGACCTGGAGCCGGAGGGTGTGTATGGCTTGGTGGAAGTCCCTTTCGGTGGGGGTGAAGTGCACCTGCTGGTCTTCCAGCAGCCTGGCCAACATGGCATGGAAGGTGCGGTAGGCTTGCAGGTTCTCTTGCAGCCGCTCTGCCTCGGACAGCTCCCGCCACCGGTCAGTGCTGGCCATCGGCACGCCATCCACAGAGTCCAAGTTTATGTTCTCGTTCAGGCCCTGATGCTTCACCTGGCCAAGGACATGGGACATAAGGAAACGTCACACCTCCTGAGTTTCCCGACAGTCTCATGTGAATAACCCCTAAGTGAACCGTCACTTCCCTGGTCCAGGACCCAAAGGGTCAGGAAAGTGAAACGTGCAGCCCAGCAAGTCTTCCCCCGAAGTCTGTGACTGGAGTTCAGGGCGACGCCGGTGCCTCTGGAATGACACATACTACCTTGACTATTCACTTCTCTTGGGAGAATTCGCATCCTCCAGGAAGGCAGAAGGTTGCAGTGCACTGCCAGCAACTTTCTCCTCCTACTTCCAACACTCTGAAAACTGGACTATTTTAACCCGAATGGGGTTCAGTTATTAAAACATTCCTTGAGACACCTAAGACGCCCTAAAACTTGGTCATGGGGAACCCCCCTAATGGCCTTCTCTGTGGCCCACCCTCAATGAGGGAACCCTTGAGAAATGTGTGAAGATGGCACACCAAAACACTGGGACTGCAAAGGTCTGACTGGGGATGAGCCGTGACTTGTGAGGATGAGCCAGTGCTCAAGGGAACTTCGGAACTCTCCCCGGGACCCGGCAAGTCCCCACAGCAGGCCCAAGGTAGAGACCAACCTTTGGAACCAGGTGGTAACCTGATACCTCCCCGGTGCATCCTCCCGGGACCCCTTTGATAGCTCTGCTGCCTGTGTGGACACCAGGACCCTTGATGTGTGTGTACTGGGTGGCCAACATGGCACAGGGGATGCTGGGAGGGCTTTATACTGCTTTCCCCTCGGTCCCACACACCTCACTCGACCTTCCACTTAACAGTTCAAAAAGTCAGAACAAGAACTCAGTCAGAGGGCGGATGATGAACCCATTCGGGGAGATCTGGGCTCTGGGCAGCCGGCTTGGGAACAGATCCTGAGAGATGTGGGCAGTCACTTCTCAGGGCCCCATGCTCATTTTTTTTGAGGAACAAGCCTGCTAAAGAGCACCAAGAAATTAAAGGGCCTGGGCCTCCCTGAGGGAAGGGGCCAGGTCAACTGCCAGGTGCCCAACCTGTAAAATGAGCGTGGGGTTAGAGCTCCTGTCACTGGCACTGAGGCTGGCACGGGATTCCAGGGGCTGGGTCAAAAGCGGCGGAGTGAAAATAGACAACAGCAAAACAGGCAACTTACATAAGATTCCGTAAGAGCCGTCAGGTCTGAACGAATCTTCCTCGCTAGCCAGACGGAGCGGCTGCATAGGTCACGGCGAGGAGGGTTGTGAGGCGCATGCGCTGCGTAGGCCATGCCCGCCGAACTCGACTGTCCCAGCAAACAAGTGCGCTGGGGTTGCTTCTGTCCACACTGGTCCAAGGAAGAAATGTGACTCTCGGACGAAATCCACTGGGCATTCTCTTCTAATGGGGCTGCACCCCACCCCCACCCCTGCCTGACTCAGATGTGGCAGCAAATTCCTGGCTGTGGATTTTGTGCCTGTGGAATCAAAGGCCCCTTTTGAAGCAGCCTTTTCCCCCTGCCACGGCTGCCTCCATCTCTCCTCCTCGGCGCCTGGTGTGCTTGTTTTCATGTCATTGTTTTGCTTCTGCACTTAGCAACAAGGTCACTATCACACTAATCCTCATGACACCCCTGCCTACTGCAAACTCCGATACACACGTATAATTAGTTCATTTTATTATCACCCTGCCTTGTGCTCCCCCTATCCTGTTCCCTTTTCAGGGGCTATTCAGTGGGATCAAGTCATCATTGATAGGGCTGCTACTTATTAAGCCTCTAACCTGAGCACAGCCTGGCTGGGCTGGAGGCTTCAAGACTTGTGAGCTTTGGGATAACTCTGGGAGTTTACTGTTTTCCCAGTCTAAGAAATCAAGGCTCAGAAAACTAAGGCATGTACATAAGATCCTGTAAGGAGGCCTGATATTTAAGTACAGCCTTTTGATTCGACAGCAGTTTCTCCCACTGACTTCCATCCTTCAGGTAGCTCAGCTTTTGTTCAAGGCTAAGCCTCTGTGAATAAGGCTTTTTGAAAATACAGCAACATCTTTCCACTTCCTTCCTTTGGCTGTGGTTTTCAGGTGAAGGTCAGAGGATCTCTGCTCTGGGAGCCTCCCCGTCACAGCTGCAGCGTCACAGCTGCAGGACACGGAAGGTACTGTTTAGGCCTGTTCTCTCCCAAAGGACAGGAAACACCCAACCCTGACGTGGTAACTTCTCAGGCAGTTGCACTCAAGTGACAACATGCTTTCCTTTCTCCTCATTCCAGGCAGACACCAAACCAACAGGGCTTTGAAGTGAGGGCCACAAGCTCCAAGGTGCTGGAGGAGAGCTGCTGGCTGAGTTGGCTGGTGGAAGCCCATCGCCAAGGGCACAGGGTGCCAGCCCCATCCCTAAAAAACATCAGTTAACTCTGCTTCTACCATAGATGTCGTCTCCAAGCCAAAACAAAGGCCTTGTCCCCAGCAAACGTTCAACAAAGGCTGCTACAGAGGGAAAAACGAGGCCTGGATAGTTATCACAGGCCTTTTAAGAAGGTAGAGTTCTATTTTGATTTCCTCTTTTTAAATGCTAGTGCTCGATATGGACATGGAGCTTTGTGAAGCACTAAGTGCTACCCATGCTTTGCGCCATTATCAAGGTGAAGTTAATCTCCCAGATCCTTGCTGTTTGACTAAACCAATAGAGCCGCCTTTCCCAGGCAGAAATCTGTAGATCTCCAGGCTTGTCCAAGATCTGGCAGCTCAGCATCAGAGATTAAGAACCACAGAGTCTGAAGCACTGACTCTTAACACGAGCAGACAGCAGGGGTGCTCCATGCCCCCCACACCTGGCCTGGCCGAGGGAGCTGCACTCTCATCTAGCACAGTTGGTCATTTCACCCCCAGGACATCTGGGACTCGTACAACCAAGGAAGACAAGTTGCTTCCATGAAGACAACTTTTATTTTTCTTCTTTACATATTTATTTTGGATATGTCTTACCTAGATTAAGAGAAAACAAGGATTTGAAAAGCAGAGTATCCCTTTTATTATAATTTCTTTTTACATAACCTTTTCAACCTAGGTTCAGGTAACTACCTGTCTCTCCCATCAAGGAGAAGGGTCCTGCACATTACAACAGGCAAAAAAGGTTCTTAGGAAATAAAATATTTTAAATTGATCCATTACAATTTTTCAATTTTCTTGAGTACATTGAAAAGTAGGAAAAAGGAGGAGGAAATGGTACTTCAAACACCCAGACTGTAAAAACCTTAGTTAGGTTTTGGTACATTCTTCATACATTTTTTTTTTTCTCCAAATAGGTAGAGGAGGTTCAAGTGCTCTATGTAGATGCTTTTCCGTATCTTCATTTTTTTCAACTCCCAATAATCCTGACCACTGTATCTAAACTCTGAAGCATATTCTCAATAATGCAAAATAACCCCCAGAAATCACAAACAAGGGAAAAGCACATTGCCTGGAGTACTTATATCTTAACCACATTTCCAAAATTTTGAATTGCCAATTCAAGATGGGGAATAGGCAGTAGGGAGTTATTTTAAGAGGGAACAGAATTTCACTAAGACAGGAAATGCAGAATTTTAAGATTCAAAAGAGCTCCTTAGAAGGACAATAAAGTAAACTAAACAGTCCAGGAGCAGAAAGGAAAAGGGAAGAAGGCCTAGAATAGTTCACTTAACCAACTTCTACGATGCTAGCATTCCCCTTTCTTGAAAGAAAAAGATAAAGTCCAGGAAAAAATACTTTAAAATGTATTGCAAACTGCTACAAAAATTTGTTGGAGGAAATTACAGCAAAGAGGACTAAGAATTGTATGAGGCAAATTGTTTAAAAAGGACAAAAAGGAAAAAAAATCACTCTTGGCTGGGAGAGGAGTGTGATACAGGGAAGAGTATATTTTCCCTTTATCTTTTAAAGTTAGGGTTTTTTTTTTAAACGCAGTTTGCTTTTGTGTAGGTAGCTAACGTATCTGATGACTAACTACAGCAGGATTTATGGAGCCAAGAGATAAGGGAATGTGACAGAGACAAGTCACATTCTTTGCATGTAACTGTGGGGATCTGGAGGCAAGCAAGCGGAACGGTAGAGAGGACGCCTGGGGAAAAGGGGCCACTTCCCCGCAGACCCACAGCCAGCCACAGCGTCTCCGTCCACTCCACGCAACAGCGCCAACTCCAGATCCGAGCTGCAGGCAGAAAGGCACGTTCTACATCTTGTCCACCCTCGTTTTCCTACCCCCACTGTGGAGGGACAGCATATTTACGACACTCTGAGAAGGAACAATAGTGCATTGAAGACTTCACTGTAGGTGTTTCACTCCGTTTCCCGGCATCCCAACCACTGACACCAGTGGGTGGAAGTAAGCCTCTTTCAGACATGACATTTTGTTACCCCCTTTTGGGAAAAAATAAATCAGAGAGAAATTGATCAACTTTGCAGTTTTAGTGTTTGTGAAAAACAAGCTGCTCCTTATTTTGTTCTCAGCAAAACTTCATTCTTTCCTACAGTGATCACACATTTCTGATGAACAATGAAGAGGTCAAGCCTTGAATTTCCAGCTTCCAAGAGACACAGGAGAGAACTTGCCCTTCGAGCGCTCTAAAAATGAACCCAAGCTAGGTTTTGAGTCTTCTGAAAATTATGAACACTTGTACAAAGTCATTACCCATCTCTTCTCATGGAAAATCCCTACCTCAAGGAAAGCGGTGAGTCCCAGAATTCCAGGTGAAAGTCAACGTTGTCATTATACAAACATTCACTTTATCTACGGAGGCCTTTCCTCTTCTCAAGTGTCCCTGAAGGGAAACAGCAATGCTGACTTGACGGACTCAGGCTGCTCCTTCGCTGGCGGCAGTGTCCTCCACGAAGGGGGGGAGGGGATAACCAATGATGAAGCAAAACAAAAGCAAACACAGAGCAAGGGGCCAGCATTAGACCAAGAGGAACGTACATGTAAAATGATGGGGAGAAGAAAGAGAATTCACAAGAGAAAATCTTTTATCTGCAATTCAGATCCTGGACAGACCCTCCTCTTCCCCTCAAAACTCCTAACTCGCAATGCTCCAAAAACTCACAGAGCACTAATTACCACAACCTAACATCCTTTCCTAAAAAGGCTTCCAAAAAAGCACTAGGCTACTGTAGTGACTTTGTTAGTGCTCAGACCAGCTTTCTTTAAAGGCCACCGAGGAGAGCTATGATTTTAGAGGCTGGCTGTGCTCCTTCAACCTGTGTCTTGCTTTCAAATGCACCTCTTACAGAAAAGGGCCTCACGTCAGAATCTGATCTCACCCAGCCCCGCAAAATGTAGCAACGAAGACAAAAAAGAAAAAAAAATCGGACTTTCCGTTAATAAATAAGGAATCTCAGGTTCCACAACACAAAAACACACATGTTCAAAGTGCAAATTTCTGCCATTCGTCTGGGACTTTCCTTACCGTCTGACAGAGAGCCCTTCTTGTGGTCAGAGAGACCAGCTCCAGGGCAGCCCGCTCCCCTTGGGGAGCCTGCTTCCAAGCAAGTGAGCACCATTGAGAACCAAATGGAAGTGTCCAGGAGGGGGACTAGGTGCTGGGGTAAAAGGGGAGGGAGGTGGTTCCCATGTAGCCTTCTTTTCCAAAACCAGGGGGGATGGAGGAAGAGGGGTTGAGATGTGCGCTGTTTTAACAGCTCACCCTGCTAAGGGGCCCTAAAGTGCCAAGTCAAGCTGCCAGCCTTCGGAGATTAGAATTATACGAGCTTCGAGGGTCAGTGTGCCGCAGTGGGGATAAGCCAGAACTACAGGGCAGCGTAAAGGAGAAGGGGTTCTGAGGATAGTCATATATTAGTTAAGAGTTAAAAGCTGATCCAGAGCACATTGGAGTTACAGGCTGGAAAGGGGGATCTGCCGCAGGAGTCGGCCTGGCTGGAAACGAGTGTGAGGAAACCCTCACTTAAAAGCTGTTGCTTCCTTTTTGTCTACCTTTCTGGTAAAGGCAACTTCAATTTTTTAAAGGGGACAATAGAGGAAGAAGAGAGGATGGGGTGTGTGTGTGTGTACTGTGATCCACAATGGAAAGAGCAGGCCCTTCAGTTATTTTACTAGATTTTTAAATGCTTTAAATTTTTTTTGTCCTTTTTATCTTTTAAATACAAAGTCTCAGCTGTCCCAGTGCCCAAAGTCTTTCATTCCACTAAGGTCCAGTAGAGTCTGAATCTTCAATCAGAACCTCTGTGGTAGCACCGAGAATATCCGAGTTCATCACCAGCCCTTCAGTGCCCCCGCTGCTGCCACTCCCCACAAAGATCTTCCCGTCAGCCATGAGGCTCACCCGCTCTGTCCCACTACAGTATGACTTGGACATCCCCTCGGCTTCTAGCAGCAGGCACTCTCCGGAGGCTGCGTTGCCCAGGGGCTCAGGAAGAAGAGGCAGTCCCTGAGCATCCGCAGGCTGTGTCAGGGACTCCGGGTTAGTGCCCAAGATATCTGTGCTGGTGATGAGGGCGCCTGCGTTGGCAGCCAGAGCTTCAGCAATCAGCACCTCGGGGTGGCTTTTTGCTTTGTGCGCCACTACGCTGTCCTTCTTCTCAAATTTTTTGCCACAGATATTGCAAGAGAACTGGTAGAAGGAGTCTGCATCATGCTTCTTCATATGCCAATTAAGGGACGCCTTTTGCCGACAAGTAAATCCACAGATCTCGCATCTAAGGAGAGTGGGAAAGGGAATGGCTCATCAGATAAGTGCCACTGCAACTCAAGGTTCGGGCAAGACTCTACAGGTCACAGACACTGGCAATAGTCAGCTGCGTCTACGTTTTGGGAAAGACAGAAAAAGTTAACAGGTAGAAAACTAATCTGATTGCTTGTTTGAAAAACAGAGGAACCGGAAGAAAAATGTCCCAGCTCCTCCAGTGACTGCCTACTCTAATTTAGTGAACACAAACAGCAGTGGCAACTGACATGCTTGAAAAGGAGTGAACCCTTATCCTATGTGGGATGGAAGGACTTCTCACGCAGACATTTGGCAGGAGAGAAAAACTTACTGCAATGGCTTCTCGCCAGTGTGGATCATCCGGTGCACCGCCAGATTGTGGGAACTCTTGAAAGCTCGCGCACAGTATTCACAGATATAATCCCTTTGATCTAAGAAGAAAAACACGGTGGTCATGTATGTTTCCCTAGCTTACAGTAAGTGAACAGTTGACCAGCAGGTCATTTTTAGTAAAAAAAAATACTTGTTTTCAATATATAAACATATTCCAAGTAAACACAACTCAAAACAGAAAATACAAAGTTTTCGTTTTTGTCAGTCTATGTATTTAGAAGTATAAAAGCCTATTAAAAGAAAATCAAATGGAAATATAAAAATTACATTCCAATCTCAATTTTCTCAGTAATACAGATCTTGGATAAATTGCTCAGCAGAAAAACAACTACATTTCTCATGAATTATTTCTTAAAACACCTTTACACATTGTGAAAGCTGTGTCTTACCTATAAAGGGAGTTGGCATCTGAACAACAACAGAAACCTGGCATTCTCTACCAGTGTCTACAACTAAAGCGATAATCATATCTTTTGTTTCAGGTTTAAAAAACGTTACCCAGTCAAACAATTTAAACTTCTCTCAAAAGACTCCAGTTACAGGCATGAAACATATACCAACAGTACTTGTCACTGGTCATTTTATTCTCCTACCCACATCTTCTGCAACAATTACCTCCCTCTGTCATTACACAATCTCCCACATTTCACAGGTTTTAGGAATTTGGTAATATGGTATGGAGTCCATGGGGACAAAGGAGCACTGTACTTAATTTTTCTTAGTTGGGAATAAAGTGGACAGATGTTCATCATGTATTTGTTGAATAACTATGCTTTCCTATGCCTTTCACTTAAAATGACTATAAATATTTAGTGAAAGTCGAAAGGTAAAAAATGCACAGAACTTAATAGTATACATCATTCCAAACAGTTCTAAGACCAATTGTGGGAGAAGAGCCAAGATTTCCTCCAACTGGAATGTACTTAGAAGTCACATGAGAACATTATGAAATGCAGATACTGATTCAGCAGGTCCGAGGCAGGCCTGACAGTCTGTAGCTCCAACAAGAGTTCGAGTGATACAGATGCTTGCTGGTTTGTGTGTGACATGATGAGTAGCAAGGTTTAAAAAGCACAGTTCTGAATACCCCAAGGACAACTCTTTAGTACGTCCCAGGTTTGGTCCACTTTCTCAGTTTCATAAAAAAGATGGCAAACTTGGGGTGAGGAATTAAAAATATATACTTTCCAAAGGAAAGGGAAAACCATTTTCAAAGGAAAACTCTAACAATGACATTCTAAAACTGCACTAATCAAGGAAAAGCATGTGGGATGGATGGAATCTCTAGAAGTTTGTCATAGTAGGCTTCTGACATTTAGCTAAAATAGTCTGAATCAGTTGTTACAAACTACTTTCCTGTTGGACTAGAACAAGTCTAACAGGGAGGAGAAACGGAGGAATGACAACACCTAGTTAAGAGGCAGAGTGGAGACAACATTCTCTTTCAGGAAGCAGGTACTATGGGGAGGCTGCAGCCTGTGGAGCAATTATGACTTCTGCGCGAGCTCTGGAGTCTGAAAGTCTCCGCCAGGCACTTGACACATCCCCTCACGCTAGCTGCACTGCACCGAGACTGCCAGTGCCTACTAGCGTTGAAGAAGAGTTACAAAGTCCTAGTCCATTCATTCCTCATTTTATATTTTATCACATTTTTTTTCACATCTTTCTCTCACACTTGACTGTAGACTCAAGATTTATGTTGGAGAAAAAATAACATTACTAATCTATACACTAAAAAACAAGGAGGTGCATTTAGCTTCCTGATAAAAGTTTAACTTTATAAAGTACCTGTATGATGTTTGGCATGTCGTAAAAGCTGCTTCTGGAGCCTGAAGAGTCGCCCACAGGAGGGATGGGGACATACATATTTCTTCTTCAGCAAATGCTGATATTTAATGTGGTGCTAAAACAATAAAAGACAGTGAAGAGCGATAAAAATGAAGCCTTCCTGAGTGTTAGTTCCTCTGCTAAGCCAAAAGCATTGAAGGGAAACCCAAACACTTTATACAAGAACAAAGAGGCAGTATATCAAAGTGGTCTATGGAAACAGACCTGGATTCCAACCTGGGGCTGCCATTCACTAGCAGTGTGCACAAGAGCACAGCACAGATAGTCACTATCATTATAGCAGAATCAGAAAGGGAAGTCTTGTTCTCACATTACATCTGCAGTTAAACTAAGGTCAAACAGACATTTGCTAAGCTTTAGTATCAGTGTTTCTCTTTTATGTTTTCTGTTCAGAACTAAATATAAACTGTCTTTACTCACTAAAAAAAGGTCTTATTTAAAAGAAGATCCCAATACTAAACATATAATTTAAATAGTTAAAAAAAAAAAAATCCACTGGCCTGAGTTGCAAATTTTTAAAAACAACAAAATCCACTGAAGTCTACTCATTTGTGTCTTAATGCATTGTTATGATCTTTTATATATTAAAACTATACCGCAACGGCCGGGCACGGTGGCTCATGCCTGTAAGTTTCAGCCTATGAAGCAGTCGGGGCTAGGGATTGCAGTTCGAGTCCCGCCTGGGGCACGTAGCGAGACCTAGTTCCAAAAAAACAGCTGGGCGTGGTGGCACGCGCCTGTAATCCCAGCTACGTGGGAAGCTGAGGCTGGGGATTGCTTGAGTCTGTGGTATCCTGGGCAACGAGAGCCTGCGGTTCCACAGGCAAAAATAGCGAGACCTAATCTAAAAAAAAAAAAAAAAAAGTATACCACAACAAGAAATACTGGAATACTCCCAAGATTACAAGGAAATCCTGAATTGGGTTCAAGTGCCTAATCATTTCTTTTTAAAAACAACCGAAAAACCGAAATAACTTTCTAACTTAAATATCAATGGTTTATAAAACCTACAGACTTTAACAATGGTAATGTCACAGAGTATGAGAAAAATGGACCATGACCTGAAAAGCTGCCTTATGCAACAACATCACTCACCTGCAAATAGCGAGGGTGAGCAAGAACAGTTCCACATCCTTCCATCTCACAACGGACATACTGGATTGGAGGCTTTTTTCTGTTATCAGTATGTAGGGAAAAAGGGAAGAAAAGAAAAAGGTAGTTTGCACCAGTGGCCTCAAAGTGTACTATATGGAAACAGCTACTTCACAACATGAAAGTTTAAAATCTCTTCAATAGAATACAGGGCACAGAATTTATGTGAAAAAATAGTCAGAAGCAGCCAAGTATTTGAAGTTTGAAAAAAAGTGCAAATAAACAGCCAACTCCCAGAAGGTGAATATTCAGATATTTAGAAATTTCAAGGTCCTGCCACAGTAATAAAAACACAGTAACTCTGCAACAAGGTTGCTTTTGTGATATACTCTTCAATTTCCCAGAATAATGAATACCTACAGGATCACTATGAGGGCTAACACCTGGACATACAGGGCCTGCCACCAGAATAAGAGACAACACAAGTATGTAGCACTTACCTCCTCTTAGGTAATCGTGGACTTTTGTCATCCTTTCGCCTTCTTCCTCTCCTATAACGAGAGAACAGAGTAAGTTAGTTCACATATTCCGGGCTGAAGTAGAAACGGAAGGCTGGCCCAAACAGCAGAGACAGACACAAAAGATCACCCAGAACACACGACGCAGCTTGTGGAAATTTTACTCTCAAACAATTTCGTTTTCAAGTAAACTTGCATCTTGCGTTAAATATAAACCTTTTACAAATCACGGATTACTTTAGAAGATTTTAACAAGCCTTGAGTTTACTACTTAAGTGGCATTGAAAAGGCTAGTCAACTGCAAAACGGTAATAAAGAGACTATTTAAAAATCTTAACAAAATTTATATATTTTTCCAAATAGAAACAAAAATACCTGAATACCAAAAAGTTATTAATGCTGGGAATTATTGCTAGACATTATTTTTAACATGACCAAGTTTCTAACAACCTTTATTTGTTCTGAGGAGCACATTACCTATAACCGTTCCTAAACCTCTCTGTTCCCTCCCTACAGTTACTGTCTATGTTTCCATTTGGATGTATTTAAGTACTGCCTTGAATTAAATGTCTTAAGGTCTTGAAAAGTTTCTCCAATAGTTACTCGAGGCAGTAAAAGGTAGTTGGGAACATCCCCTTTACATTCCCACCCATTTTTTCTTTGATGGCTGTAAAACGTTGGGTCTCCATTTTCAGTAGTAATTGCCTACTCACTTCCTAGGAGGCTCTTCATCCTCCCTAATTTCATTCTCCTCTTCTTTCACTTCTACCTCTACTTCTACTTTAATTTCTTTCTTTTCTTTCTCTTCTTTCACCTTCCCCGATTTTCTCCGTGGCTTTGGAGTTTCCCTGAAAACACAAAAAATAACTCAACATCAGTGCTTTTTCAAAGGATCTTTACAAGGACAATTATAGTAACAGAGTAAAGTGTGGAGTTATTATAAAACTGTGATCCTCAGTCATTTCTTCAGATACACAGTAATTATATGTAAATCCTATGGGATACCACCTCTAGGCAAACAATGTCCTAGAATCAAATCTCACTATAGTTAGAAACAAAAAGTAAAAAATTTTAAGTATTTAGCTAATACAATAAAGCATGCAGACATCATAATAATTTAGAAAGGATCAAAATGAAGTCCATGCCTTTCTAAATGGGGTTTATATGTCTCATCTCTTGGGTCATCTTTGAATGGTATCTCCTCTTCACTGATCAACATCTCTTCTTCCTCCTCCTCCTCTTCGTCACTACTAAAAAGAAAACGGAGCCAATTCTAACAATTGTATCTGACAGGATTTTATCCAGAAACTCACAATAAGCTAAGATTTACAGTTAAGTTAAACAGGATTTTCATCTTTAAATTCTAATTGGACCTCAATTTAGCTGCTTTTTCAGTAACAAATGGAACTAAAAATATTTAAATCCCAGATAAGTTTAACACTTTATTAAATAAAGGTAAGAAGATGACTGCTCAACACTATTATGTTAACTTATGTAGACAACACTGACACAATTTCAAAACCTTGGTGAAGGAACCTACATTTCACATTAATATCCAGGATGGAATAAGCCAGGACACAGAAGGTAATTCATGACATGGTTTCTAAGCTATGGAAAGATCTTAACTGAATACAAAAACATAAGCTACTTTCTCTGTTATAGCACAAAATCCCTTCAAGTAGAAACAACTTCTGAAGCACCTAACGTAACTGTCTTCCATGCCCCTACATATCTAAGGATGGAACATGCAGCTTCTTACCTAATGCCACCTGGAGACTGATGCTCTTCTGCAACATCTGGAAGAGTAAAACCAGAACAAAATGAAATGTCGTTGATGCAGACAGAGCTATCTTCCCTCTCTAGCCAAGAGACTCAAAATGAATTACTGCTTGACCTAGTTACACAAAAAGAGAATATCTGTAAAACTGTCCTCCACCACGTCTATCATGTGAAAGTGTAAGCTGTTCTGCTTAAAGTTCAGCATCATACTTGAACTCCAGGTGACCGGGCGGAGATGACCACACTCGCACTGTACCGTAATCAAGCTGGTCTGTGTTCGGCTCTGACTTGCATATGAGCTGCAATGAACCAGTCTTGGACCTAGAGCTTCGGGTGTTCTCTGTGTCACGGTGCCGGGAGACAGACGTCCTGCTGCTGCTGCGCCAGCCCCTGCTGGATCGAGTGGCGGCGATGGAAACTTCCTGAGGGAGGGGAGAATCGTCTTCTTCCTCTTTCTCTTCCTTGGGGTCTAGATTAGAAAAGTTTCTTTTTTTAGTTTAGAGCTGATCAGTCTCTATCTGGCCACTACTGTAACACAGTCAACAGAAAGATAAAACTGAAAATCAGGCAAGATGCTTACCGTTAACATTCTAAAACTTTCACGTAACTGCAGTCATTTTGTTTTGCCTTATTCATTAAAGGTTGAGGAGTACAATAAGTCCCCATTTAGTATTATACATAGGCTCTTGGAAACAACTTTATGAGAAACAACATAAAATGAAACCAAGTTTTACCTGAAGGTAACTGATACGAGTTAAGTTCTTATGGTATATTTCTTGACTGGCCACCACTGGACTTCTAAATAAAAACCCACAACTCATCTAACATGAAACATAACTTGTATGCACTCACTCATTTTCAACCCTCACATTCCAGCTCAGGGCTGCTGGGGGCTGAATCCCAGGAGCTCAGGGAAGTGGGACAAAGTCCGGGACAGGATACTCTTCCACAGCAGCCCCCCGCAAAGATCAAGACAATTTAATGTGCCAAGGTACCTAATGCGCACGTCTTTGGGATACGGGAGGAAATTGTAGGGCAGTCAGAGAAAACCACAGTCATGAGGAGTATGTGCATCTTACACACAGTGGTCCCCATGGGAATTGATCATCACCACTACAATGAAACAGCATTATTTGTAAGCCAGCTACAGACAAAAATACCTACATAATTCAAGTTATAGAATTCTAACCTTTAGACCTAAGATTAAAAGGAGACTCACAGATAATCACAGGCCTAAATGTTCTAAGAACCAGGGTAAGCTAAAAGGAATTGAAGAGAAAGTTCAGTAACATGTCTTCCCCTGACACTACTCAATCATTTTACTTAGAACTACAGCAAAAATTTGAGTTAATTTATAGAGCAAATCAGCACAAAGTCCCGCTTCAGTGTTGTTTTGCTGCTCAGGTCAGAAAAGTCCATTTAAAAATGGCACAAAATTTCAAGTCTCAAATCTGATATGTTTCACTCCATTAATTTAGTAAAATAATTCTGCATTGCAAATTCCATTATAAAAAGTTTCACAGTCCACCACAGAAGTGGCAGCTGAGTAAAAACATAGCTTTCAACAAGCAATAACATCAAAGTTCAATCCACTCACAAGAGAAACCCAGACGACAGTAGTTTAATAACCACTGCTTCCCCCATGGCAACGTGATCAGCCTATTGCTCAACAACACAGTCACTGCCGAGGCAGCAGGAAAACACACATGCACTGACAAAACTGCTATGCAGGAACATTTGGAAACGTCTTTCAAAATTACAGATGTATATACCACTACACGGTGTTTGGTTGAATAAAGAGAATAAAGCGAAGTACTGTAGGCGCTGGTTGCATGAATTATGATACATTTGGCCAATGGGTAAATTATCACACTCATTTATTACACACACACACAAACACACAGACGTAGAAATATGCTATATAATATGCATGATATAGATGTATCCTACAGAAGATAAAAAAAATACTTCCAGAAATACAAGAAATTGATAAACATTAGTCACCTCCAGGGTAGATCCAAAAATATTCACCTCTTACGAGATGACGTGAACTCATATATGGTGAATTACTGTTGCGCAGTTATAAGCTAAAACGAAATCTTATTCATCTTATCAGTGAAAGTATTCTAATAAATCATGGCACACCAAGATAAATGTAAACGACAGATTCTTTGTGATTAAAATATTGAAATTATTGTTAAATGGCAAAAAATTTCGATTGCAAAATGGTCAACAATTTTGCTTAGCATCTTTTTAAAATCTGAAAAAGTTTTTTCCACTGTGAAACAGGTGGTGAATGGGGACTGCTTTAGTGTTAACTAAATTGTCTGAAAACATGAGAATATACTGAGGTAATGGAATATAATTCATTTGAAATATTGAGATAAACAGCAGTTGGATGTTCAAAACTTATATACAAAAAATGGTTAGATTTGAAAAAATTTCTGTTACCTCAACCAACTACAATCTAATGAACCAGAAAGCCAAAGGAGACATTTATTCAAAATCCAAAGCTAGTTAAATTGACCTAGTTCTAACAATCATGTCTTGAGACTAGGTCAATTCATGTCCTTGAATCATGTCAAGGACTTTTACATCTAGGTCATAACTACTTTTAGGAGAATTTCTTCAAAAGGAGAATTCCAACTTCTACCCCTCCCGCCATGAAGTATTACATTATTAAATAGTGGACAGGAAATTCTTTACTTAACCAACTACATGATGCTGGACTTGAAACCCACTCCATAATTACCTGTACTCATTAAGCTCTTCTCGTGCTGAAAGGACTGCATGCCCTTACCTTCCTATACTGTGGCTCTTACAACACCAGCAAATGCTTGCAATTTGGCAAGAACTACTTTCCCATATAAACAAAGCATAATAGCTTATCTTAATGAATATCATACCCATCTTCCAATATTCTAGTCTTTATGAGGAAAGAAAAAGCTGCACTGTCAAAGAATGATGCCAACAGACATGCTACTACAGACAGACAGACAGAAACAGATGCACGCAGCCAGAAATAGCGCTGGACATTCTAAATAGCTAGAGACATTCTAAAAAATAGCTAGAGACATTCTAAATAAAGTAAAATTTACAGTGACCCTGAACAATGATTCACGAAAAAGGTAAGTCTACAAGACACTTAAGGAACCCTCTAGCAAATCAGTTATTGAATGAACATAGTTAAAGAAAATAATCTTTTTAATTTCACATTTACTGTTAAAATAGTTTTAGATTCAGAGCAAAGTTGAGGCTGGGACATAGATTTCCCATGCCTCTCCTGCTCCAACACTTTAATGGCCTACCTCCCTATCAGTACCCACCCACCAGAGCAGTTCATCTGTTTAAACTGATGAAACTAAAGCGACATCACCATCACCACCCAAAGTCCATAGCTTATCTTAGCATTCATGCTCAGTGTGATACACACTATGGATGTGAACAAGTGGATGACATGGATCCATCAGTTTGGTAACACAGTACTCTCACTGACCTAAAATCCTCTGTACACTCCCATGTCATCTCTTTTCCCTGTTTAAACCCATCTTTTTATTGTCTCCATACTTTTGTCTTTTTCAGAATGTTGCATACTTGGAATCATACAGTATGTATGTAGCCTTTACAGATTGTACAAATACATAATAGATGGTTTCACAATGTTTCTATACGTCGGAACCAGTCATTTCAACAAAGCACAGTTAAAATGTGACATTCAAACAAAACATGCAAAATACGCAGCCAGCAAGAACCTACGATTTAGGTTTAAATAAAATGACATTAGCAGTACTAAAAAATTTTATGGGCTCATATGGAATCATCAGTTGTCATTTCTCAATTAGTTACAATATTAACACAATTATGAAAAGCTGACATTGGTGAAGCCATTTTAACAGATATTACACTTGATCTTAGCCAAAAGGCTGAGAAGGGATGTCAAACCATTCAAAAACTGAGTTAGGGAACTGTTACAGAGAAATAGTACTACCAGTTTCCTTTGAATTGGGTCAAAGGTATCTGAACTGGGCCAAAGCCCTTTGGACTGAGTCAAAAGCAATTACTTTAAGTAGTCACTGAAATAAATGTTTGATGATTGGACGGACTATTAGCTTGAGTGGATACTCAGTCTATTTCCTTTTCACTCTTAAGAGAATCAATAATCAATTATGTATCGTCAAGATTAGTTTAGGACTGGGAATATCCATCTTCTTTACCTACTTCCTCGTTTCCCATTTCTTTCCCCACCCCACCTATCATTCATGAGTTCACAGGGAGTGGGTTATAGTGGCTCAGGCTCCTTCTACCCACCAGTTCACAAAGTGAGCTGCTCTAAGTGGAGCAAGTCAGCACTTCAACCTCAATGGGACGCAAAACCTTTCATTTTGCCCTCTCCCCCCATCATGTTTTAGGAAGCTAAAAGGAAGCAGTGTTTAATATGTTCAGCAAGAACATTAATTCTCCTAGCAAGAATCTTGCCCTTTACATGTTTGTTTACAACAATGCCAACTGCATGTTGGGTAATACTTTATGTAGGCTGTTGCAGTGTTGCCATGGTAACATCTGTGGGGCATTCCTTTTGAACAGTGCCCATCTTCCAGATGTCTATAGTATCACCTTGTTGACTTGCATGTATGTGGCCAAAGGAACAATCCCATGTTTTTCTAAAAGCCTAGAAGACACACAGCAGGTGTACGCCCTCTTTCCCTTTGTGTTAGTCATTTGTCAACTTAATAGCTTAATGGTAGGTGGTAGTCTCAGCCTTTTTCCAATCTTCCTACCATAAACCCCTGGCTTTGGTTTTTTACTATTTCCATATAAATCTGTGTACCTTAAGTTGCAATTCTTCAACTGCTAAATAAACACTTTGCTTTCACAGCTGCCTCCTGAATCTTTAGTTTCACACTATTAAATGCTACACAAATTGTTATTATATTGTACTGTCAAGCAAAGACAAAAGAGTTCTGTATGCAAGTTCACTACATATACCACAGGCCTCACAACAAAGTATGTATTTCCTACCCCTGGTTGGCTGAATCAATGAATACACAGGATCCAATGTATTTCTGAAATGTGCTTTTTAAAGCAATTCCCAGTCTGGTTTAATCAGATTTGAAAATGCAGATAACTCTGGATGAAGAGTATTCCACATGGAAGGAGCAAAAAAGGGAAAAGCTTAAAATCTGAAAGTTTCCAGAGAATTACCATCACTAGCATGCCACTTACAAGAGCAGTATAATCAGCAGACACTGAGGAGTGGAATAAATCTCTCTCTGCATAAATCCTACCGAGTCTATCTCTCTGAGGAACCTTGACTAACACTGACACTGATAATGAAGGTGGTTCTACAGAAAGAGAATCTTAAAGTTGCCTTTCCTGAACTGGTTCTCAAATTGGGTAAGATTTAAAGGTATTTATAAAATCTGATTTTATTTCCAGTAACAAAGAAAATAGTTGAAATTCAAAGCAGGGTATGACTCCAGAAATAGTCAAAGTATCACCAATACTCACTTTTAGGCAAACACCTAAATTCCTAATTACATTGGACATAAGGGAAGAAGGTTCTCAAGAATTCAAATTCCCAGCTCAATCACCACATACAGCCCCTGATAGTTTTGGTGCCTGCCCAGAAAGAAACCCTGATCTCCTACAGCTACAGAGCTGTGATAGCTGAAAACCAAACCTAGAGTTTCCCCAAGGTCAGTCTGGCTAAGGCACAGCTTTGTGCCATTTGCCAGTTGCAAAAGAGACTACTTCCCTGAGATAAGACATATTCTCCAGGGCAATGAGCCAACCAAGTTGGTAGTGGATTTATCACACCAGAACACATCCATCATGGATGTGCTAGCATTTTGTTTTTCTGGTCTAGACACTCTAGATATGGATCTGCCTTCCCCGCATGCTATGCTTCTGCTACAACTACTACTCATGAATGCGCAGAATGCCTTATCCAGTCTTGGTATCCCACATACCACCTCCCACCAAGGAACTCACTTCAAGCAAATGGGCAGGGCAACGGGTCATGCTCACAGGATTCACTGCCTTGCCACGTACCCACCACCCAAAAGAAGGTTTTCCAGAAGAGCAGAAGAATAGCAAACGCTGGTGAGGATACAGAGGAACAAGAAGCCATGACTACTGCTGGTGGCAATCTAAGTGTCACAGTCATTAAGGAAACTGGTTCCCAGTTTCTTAAAGTTGAATATATATGTATTTACTGTAACTGCATTATCTAGACATTTGCTCAAACTTGTATATATTATTCATACCACTGTTCTTCAGTTAAAAACTGAATAAACTACTAAGCAAAATCAAGTATTCCCATATAATGAAATGCTATATAAAGGAATAAAAATATTAATATATACTACAACATGGACTAACCTCAGAAATAGTAGGCTAAGTGGAAGCCAGACATAAAATGCATATAGATGGACAGAACTTTGCACCCAAAATAAGTGAATTTTATGGTATATAAATATACCTCAATAAACTTGTATTAAATATCCATCATAGCACTAGCCACAAAGGCAAACAAATGAAAGTTGCCCCAATGCCCATCAACAGTAGAGTGGATAAATTATGATATAGTCCCACAAGGGAACACTACCATTACAGTGAAAATAAACTATCTAATACAAACACAACAGAAGACAGTCACATAATGGAGAACCAAAGAGTCCCACGCAAGAGCTTAATGGTAATAGGCAAATTGTTATAAAGTTATTCCTTTGTATGTAAGGGACATTAACCCAACTGAGAAAATACCCCACTAACTAGAATGAGATGCTAAGCGAGGTTTCTGCCTTTGTTACAATCACATATACCATAAACAAGATACGTCTCTATTTCTAGCAATCTAGAATACAGGAAACAAGTGATTTGGACGTTTGAACAAGGAAAATAAAGTATATGGAACAAGGAACAGGATGTGTAAGTAGACCATTTGCAGACTGGAAGAAATAACAGGGTTCCCGCTACCTTAAGATAAAGGGCTAGGAAGGAAATAGGACAAAACGCCTATGTATTTTGTTATCAGCCATAAGAGACATGAATATTGTCACAGTGAGAAACTTGAGTTTCTGAAACCTGATCAAACTATTTATATAACTAGAGCTTTGCTTTCTGCAAATAAGTGATGTCCATTTTGAAATAGAAGAATATAAGTCTATCTCAGTATTAGTCAAAAAAGTTAGGGAAGGGAGGTTTTTAAAAGAAACGCCAATTTCAGAAGAGTACCATTTAGTCTGTGCTTCAGCTAAAAACTTGTAACACATCTGGGGGTTATGACTGGAATTATATAGGCCTTGCTTTTTTACTTAGAGATTCTCCATCTCCCAGAGCTCTTTTCCATTCAAGGTGGGAATATCTGTTTCTATATATTTAAGAATAACACATACATTGTTTAATGTTACTAAAAAAAGGATGAGGCATCATCAAAAGTAGTCCAATACAGAAAAAAAAACAACACTGATGAGTATTGAAACGATGAGAATTGTTAAAATTCTAATTCCCAGATTTATCATGAACTTACTTGATGAACTAGGCACTCTTTTCTAAACATCTTTATTCCATAAGAAGAATAATTGGGAACCGTAAAATGATTTTGATCAACAAGTGGAACTCAAAGTAAAATACAAAGTTTTAAGCAACTTGGATGCTTTCTATAAACCCTAATTTTATGATATTCTAAAAATACAAAGGGTGGAGCGTGGCACCTTTTGGTTAATTAAAATGAATCACTGTTGCATGACTTGTATTTATATTGCATAGGACTCCAAATAAAAGTCCTTGAGAAGTCCTGTAACAAATAACCTATTTTACATTGATGGTTCAAGTATTGCACATTTTTTTTTTTTTGGCCTCTGTAATACTTATTATCCCTTGCAACAATTTATAAATATTAAGATCTTAATTTCCTTTTTTCATGATGTATCTAGATGGGCAGTTTTAAGAGGTTTGAAAGCAAAACAAATTAAAATTAGTGAAGCAAAAATGGGTTACAAATTTATGCAGACCATCCCTCTACTGCTTTACCATAAGTGTGACACTGACTCATAACAGAGAGAACAGAATAAAAACATAAAAACAAAGGAAGCAGCCAGGCTCCATGCCTCAGTGTCTACTACTACTACTCTTGGAAGCTGCACAACAGGGAGGGTAATTTTCTGGTGTAAACTAAGCTTTCATCTTTTTACTTCTTCCATGTGGAACGCTCTTGATACAGCATTATCTGCATATTCAAGTCTGAACACAAATGTTAACTTCTCAGAAATCTTCCTTAGTTACATTATTTATTTTTTATTATTTTTAAAATTTTTTATTATTTTAAAGTTTATTCTGGTTGACAATTTAGGCCACAGACAAGTACATGAAATTTCCATAAAAGGGATGAGTATGTGAGGGGTTAGGAGGGGTGGAGATGGGAGGGAGTGATCAGGGAGGGAAGGTGGTGTGTAGTCCCCCTTAGTTATATTATTTAAACTTAATATCCCACCTTGATCCCTAATGTCAATCAAGTATTGTACCACACTATTTTATAAATGTCGTCATTGTACTTATTTGATTAATAGTACAACTTAGTAGCTGGAATGCCAAGTGGAAGCTCAACAATTACAAATAAATTAAACACTTTTTGCAAAGCAACTTTCCATTTGTATTATATATACAATCATCATGGTTCAATGAATGTAGTGGGAACAGGGACCAATCGATACTAATATGCTTTTCTGTTATTTCAGTTTGAAAAATGAACAAGATGCTTTGCAACTTAATAGTCTAAAAACAATTCAAGCTGCTTTTTCTTATGTGCAATTATCATTTATTTGTTCAAACATGTCAAAGGTTCTTATCTTCAAGAAAGGAAAACATTATTTCAAGTTGTTAGGAGTAAACAGGAATAAAAAGAATCCTGAGGTTAATCAAATATTTTTAATATTACTAAAACAGACACAGCAATACCTGCAGAAAACAAAAACCTGTTGTAAGTTCTGAACAAACCTCAAACTTTGGACTATGAGTTACTTCAGTTAAAATTCAGCAACGTGAAACTAACATGAAAACTATCCCTGTTATTAACACTTTGAGAAGTTGAATGACAAGAACAAAAGAGAGCGAATTCTAAAGTCTGTTTCCAATAGTAAAGATAATCGTTAAAATCCATAGCAGCAGGGTATGGCTCCAGAAATAGACAAAGTATCACCAACACTCACTTTTATGCAAACACCTAAATTCCTAATTACGGCAGAGAAAGTAAGGAAAAGAAGTTCTCAGGCATTCAAATTCCCAGCTCAATCACCACATACAGCTCCTGACAGTTTTTGTGACTGTTTCTCCTACAGCTTACATACACAGCTCAGGCAAAGCAACCACCATAGTATACTCCATTTCTTTATTCACTGATCATTATACATACATTCATGTATGACAGTTTTCATGTACTCAGATGTTGTTTACAGAGTTAAATAGCTACTGTAAGAAGTAAACTAAAGAGGAATTGGAAAATGGGGATTGGAGATTATCCATTTCTTTGAAGTTTTAAGCTTAAAAGCTCCCTAGTATTGAACGCTTAGTGGATTTCAGGTACGGAACTATTTCTTTAAAAAGGCAGAACTTGAACCCAAAGCTTGAATTGTAACTCTGGATCCACAACATTTAAAGAGGGTGCAGAGTGGGATTAATTTTGAAACTGAGTTACCTGTAATGAAATTTTCTCCACAGCTGCACAACTACGCAATGAGCAAGCTTTTGGTGAAAGCCATGGAGAGTATTCAGGTTATATCCACATACTTCTCAAGGCAACCAAAGAAATTTCACAAGAGGTAATTTTTGCTCTGGTAAAGGCAGGGTGGTGCTTTTTTGTTTCCCTTTAACAAGAACTGCTCAGGTTAATGCTACCATCTACTACATTTTCTCCCCATTAGAGATTTCCAAAACAGGTTATGAATAAGGAACCTAAAACATGCCACTCTTGGCAGACATATTCTATCTTTCAAGCAACAATAGCAATAAAACCCAAAACTTTCTATACAAAACAGTCATGTAAATTTTGCCCCATAGACAATACTTCTGCTGCTATACTATGAAATACAAGCCTCAGACTCTAAAATTCAGAGGGAAAAAGGCACCTTCAAGCATCAGCACACAATTATTTACAAAGCAGTCACCAACGGAAGTTACTGGTTTCTAATCTATCACTTTTCTTAACAGTATAAAATCCTGGATTTAAACTTTCCATATAGATTCAAAGCATCCTTATGAAGAGAAGAATCTTCATTAACTATGTATGTATAAAACATATTTAACTGGTCGAGTCTCAGTTACAAAGCAGATTTTTGTCAGGTCTGGGCAGAGATCAGACAGGATAAATAAGATAGACTTAAAATTATTGTTCCAGGTTTAAAGGATGCTGCATATTTGAATTCAACACCAAGAAACAGAGTCAATAAAAACAGTGTAAGAAATGAGCAACTGGTTCAACACGGTAAGAACAATTTTAATAAACTGATCTCAAAAGCCAGACTAGTTTTTTGGGAAAGAAAAAGTGGACATTATCTTTTATAATCCAGATTAAGAGAATACTCCACTCAACACATACATGTATTTGGTTTGCTAAAACTAAGAGAAAACACCTAATGATCCCATTTAATTATTCACCAGACTGAAATCTTAGAACAGACTTCTTTCCGCATTCTTCAGCCTGCATTCATAATTTGAGTCTGTCAGCATCAAGATTTTGTCTACACTTCATTGTGTATATTCTCTAACATTCCTGTTGCCTCATTTAAAAAGTGGAAGAGCTTAAAAGATACAATAAATAGACATCAAATATTCTGCTTCTCATTAATAGGTTTCTAAATAATACCAAAATGTTCCACTTGTCCAAATCTGCTGGCACCTGAATGGGTTCTATCTACTCTAATCATTGTTTACTGAACACTTTTTAATGGGGATAATTTTAATTATCTGCCTGAAGTTTATTTTACTATAATCAATGTAACATTAAAAAAAAGTAAACAAGTCTTACCTTTGTCAGTTGTTACTTTTTCCACGCATCTGAAATAAAGGAAAATCAAAGATGACATGAACAATCTTAGACATTTTCTTTCTTTTTTGTAGACCAGGTCTCGCTATGTTGCCTGGGGAAGTTCTGAACTCGTGGCCTCAAGTGATCCCTATCCTCTCAGCCTCCCAGTTAGCTGGGATTACAGGCGCGCGCCACCACGCCCAACTGTTTTTTTGAGACTAGGTCTCTCTATGTTGCCCAGGGTAGTCTCAAACCCGCGGACTCAATTGATTCCTAGCCTCAGTCTCCCAAGGCTGGGATTATAGGATCCCACCACCGCACCTAGCTTCACATTTTCTTTTTTTTTTTTTTGAGACTAGGTCTCGCTATTTTTGTCCGTGGAACCGCAAGCTCTCGTTGCCCAGGGTACCACAGACTCAAGCAATCCTCAGCCTTAGCCTCCCAAGTAGCTGGGATTATAGGTGCGCACCACGCCCAGCTATTTTTTGGAACTAGGTCTCGCTACAGGTCCCAGGCAGGACTCGAACCACAATCCCTAGCCCCTGCCGCTTCATAGGCTGAAGCTTACAGGCATGAGCCACCGTGCCCAGCTTCGGCTTCACATTTTCTTAAAACACAAATATTCATCTCTTTCAGGGTCATCTTCAGAATGATGTATAAAACATCTACAGCAACTCTCTGCAGTGAAGGAAATAAATATGTATCTATACAGTCTAATATGGTAGTCCTGTATATGGCTACTATGTACTGGTGTAAATGAGGAAAATTTTAATTTTAATTAATGGAAATTTAAAAGACATGTTTTTAATTGTAAAAAGCTATTGATAGTAAAAAATACGGCCAATCTTACACAAATGCACAAACTAGGGGTGAAGTGTTTGAGATTTGCTATAAAATATATACACCAAAAGAAAAAGAAAGAGAGGCAAAGGGGACAGAAGTAGCAATTATGGCAAAATCATGCTAACTGTTAAACCTTGGAGAAAAAAACAACAACTGGGTTTCAGTATGCTGTCTGATCTACTTTATATATATACTTGACAACTTTCATAATAATCTAATGACCTTAAGAGAAAATTCTGAAATTATTCATTTGTCAAATTCAAGTCAAACTGTTTCTAGAAAGGCAATACAGCTGAACTGAGAAATAGATATAATTTATATGTTTTATACTAGACAGCAACAGTAGCGTTTAATGTGTTATAAACTGATTTTTGAGAAAGTTATCATGTTTTTAATTTGGGAAAATTTCTCTCACACATAACCTCAAGTACAGTATAACAAATCCCATACCTACCAAATCCCAAAATCAGTATGTCTTTGAATCTTTACCATGAATATGCCTTACTGCCTGTCACAAACTATCTTGAGTGGCACAAATTTTTTTTGGAAAGTAAATTAACATATATGAAGATTCTTATGTGACAAAGACTATCCAGGAACATACAGAAGTCATAACATTATACAAATCCTGTTCTTTAGAAAGCATTGTTATTTTCTCATTTCATTTTTTAAATGCTTGGTATTAGTTTTATTTTTATAACCTTAAATTTTATTTTCAGAGTCCCAACAATTAACAGAAGGGAACCGATAATCATCCCTACTCTAATACAAAGTATCTAAATAATTTGCAGATTCTGAAACATACTTTCCAGAAATCATTTGAAGTGGTTTGATGTTTCTATTACCATTACTGATCATCATAGAAAGTTAACCCAGCATTTTATCTGTCCTACACAAAGCCTTCTTCAAACTGCTACGAAAGTTTTTTTTTATTCCAGAATACTCGTCTCTTCATTTTCTTACTATCCATTACCCTCAACTTTTTACTTGCAAAACAAAACATAAAAAGCACTACTCAAATATTTGCTACCATTTTATTGTTAGCAAGAATATAAATAAAAAAAATTTTACACACTAGAAAATAGTTTATGTGTTGCCTTCATCTGTAACTCATCTGGACCTTAAGAGGTAACCCTAAGTAATACTCAGAAACTGTCAATGTAATTGCTTAATAGTTACTAGGATAAAAAAAAAAAAAAATTTCAAATTCTTAAATACAGAAAAACTGAAGGATTACATGGTAAAATGAAAAAGCTTTTTGAACTTTAATGTAGGCTTAGCTTAACAATTACATTACTTACACAGAAAGCATGTCTTAATTTAGGAATGGGGAAAAAAAATCACTAAAATATATTTATTCAAAAAACTAAATACCTGCATCGAAATGTAATAATTTTAACTCTAGAGCTTACTAGCTAAACTAGAGCAAATGATGAGCCTAATTTCTAGTACTTCTTCAATTTTGGTTTATCCTTGGGTGTTCCTTCAGAATTCTAGCATTTAATTTAAAGCCCTCCTCTCCAGCATATTCACGGAAATATTTATTTCCCTTCAAAGATTTCTTTCTATTCTCATTAACTTTAGAACATTTCAGTGAAAACAGACAAGTTGCCACAAACTTAAGTTCATAAAAACTGTAACCTATCACCCAAATGATAAGCGAACTAAACCAAAAATAAACTAAAAGCCCAAGACTAAAGCTTACTTCAAAAATTCATAAATTATAAAAGGGGATTGAGAGAGGTGAAATAACTTGCCTAAGGTCACAGTAAGCAACAGAGAGCTAGATGACACTTTCTTACCATAAGCATTTCTCATCAATGCCTCTTCCAGTGTTATTTTTTGCCTTTTAGTTGGAAAAAAGTTTCAAGTGATCCAAATCTGTTTTTACTGACCTTTTAAGCTACTGTACGCTTTTCTGTTTCTCCAGCCATGGTAAGTAAATGTAGCTTAAACAATTAATTCCTGGGATTTTACAGGGGAAAATACACAGATATGGAAAAGGACCTGAATAGAACAAATTCATTAATAGCGATTAAATATCTTCCTTTTTAAAAAAAGACGTGTTATTTAGAAAGTAGAGAGAATAAAGTCAGAGAAGGCATTTGACCAGAGTTCACTGATACTCAATAATCTCTTGAAATGTCTTTTAGGATTAAGACTATTTCCCACTTAGCTTAAAAATATATCACTCTTAAAAAATCTATAAGTCATACACCTTTTTGACAAACCTCCACTAATCAATATATCTTCCCTTTGGGAACCTAATGTCCTTGAAGACAAGGACAAGTCTCCTTGTATCCTATATCTTTATAAATCATTGCTCTGCATGGTACCAGGCAGTTACTTTTCAATTAAGGTTGACCAAACAGAAATACTTCAGGACTCCTAATTTTTAGGTCATGCAGTACACTAAAAATGTATGGTAAAAAAAACTCTGTGATGAAAATTTAACAATCCAAACTATAATCTTAAAATACATAATCAGAGATAGCTCTGAGGCTAAGAGAAGGCAAAAGAACACAATACTCTTATGATACAGGATGAGAGGGGCACTAGGAATGAAGCTTCCTTCCCCTCCACAAGAATTACGGAGAAAACTGAAAGGATTTAATAAAGTCATCTTCTCCACGTAAAACTGTTGTTAATATTTACAATGTGGAAGAAAGAAGAGGCATTTGTATTTTTTGCCAAGAGTTAGGGAAAAGATAAATCATGACAAGTGAAACTACCACTCTAGATCTTGAGATCATTTATTTAAGTAAAACTGGTGGAACAACGGGATGGAAGTGTAGTAGCAAGTGATCGCCGATGGGTAAGAATGATAGAAAAGTTTAAAAATAAATCCAGTTATGCTTTATACGTATGGTGATAGGGAAAAAATTCTCAAGCTTGCAAAATTTACAAGAAAAACATCATTAAATATTATTCATACCTCTATCACACCACCACCATTCAAAACAAAAACTTCTTGACAAGTATTTATTATCTACCAGTCTTTGTATCAAGTACTTCACATGAAATTAATTCTCACAAACTCTTCTATCTCAGGGATTAAGGAGAGTATGATGTACAGGTAATTTGAAAATAATATGATGTACAGGTAATTTGAAAAAAAATTTATATTTAATTAAGGCTTTGTATTCCAAATTTATAAGAGTAAATACAGAAGCTCATCATTTTTGGACCATGAAATTCATCCACAGTAATCCGTATCGTAAATGCAATCGAGCGATTTGTAAATACAGTTCTGTGGTATATAGTGGATTGCTGCTTGTAGTTCACAATAAAATTCCTTACATGATGTTAACAGTCAAAAACATGAAAGCACATCTAATACCACACTATGGTACTTGCTGGATTATTCTTCTCTTTCTGAGAGCGCCTAAGGCAACCACAGCAAGTGAACTGAGCTAACTTAATTTGGAACAGGCATGTGTCAAGTCTTGACTCTAGAGGGTGTGGTATGAGCCAAATCTTGCCACACAATCAACTGGGGGAAGGGGAGATGTTTGAAAATGTGAAACCCCCCTCCCCTTCAATTTCCCCTGCTTTTACCATTTTTTTTCTACTTGAAAGTCAAGTCATACAAACGATGTTTTAAGCAATAAATTCAAACACTTTAGATGAAATGAATTGGGGTTAGTTTCTAGAATTTACAGAGAGGCGTGAATTTTAACACGGGAGCCTTACTAAACACTCAACATATTTTCCAGGTCATCTGTTAGCAGTTCCTCTCATTATCGCCAAGTAATGAAGGAATTCCTTTCGGATAAGCCTAAGTTTCAGGACGAAGTGCCTACATATGGGAAAAAAAACTCAAAGGAAAGCTCATACTCTACTCGACAAAGTCAAACTCAAGAACGCCCATCTAACTCTGGGGGACGAAGGACTCCACACTTAAACAGCTGGAAGAGCCTTGTTTTTTCTCCTCTGAGAAGCAGATTTCTACAACGAGTCAAGAGTGAAGTGACAATTTAGCGGAGTTACACCCAACACGCGCTGCACATGGACACTCGTGCCAGGAAGTATTGCAGGCTGATAGTAGAGCCGATTAATGGGGGGGCGCGACACCCCACTGAAAGCTAAGCCCCCGCAGTCGGGTTCCCGGCGGGGACGTGATGTAATACCGGAGGGATGCCCTTCGCGGGGGAGGGACCGGCTAACAAAAGGGTGCGGACGCCGGGGTGCCGGACGAGCGGGCTGGCGGGGCGAGCGGGGTCACTCGGGAGCTACCGAGGCCCCGTCCGACAAAGGCCGACTCCGCGGAGCGAGGCAGCAGCCCGACAAGCAGGTGGGGGGTGGGGGTGAAAGAGGAGTTGGGGCGGCCGCCAGGCGAGCGGGTGACAGTCGGCGAGCGGGCCGGCAGGGGGCAGCGCAGGCGCGGGTCACGTGGAGTGGGCGCTACGGGAGCCGAGAGGGCGGCGTGCGGACCGAGGGGGGTCTCTCCCACCGCCTGAAACGCGGCGTTACTCACTGGAGTCGCGGACTCTTCTTGCCCTGAGCTGGAGACGGGGGCTTCGTGGCCTGGGACTGCTGCCCCGGGGCGTCGGGCGGCCTGGCGCTGGGGCTGCTTCTCCGCCGGCGGGGATACTCGGCCTTCCTCCGGCGGGACACGGCGGCGGCGGCAGCGGCGGCCGCCGCGGCCCGGCCCCGGTCCCGACCTCCCCTCAGCACGCGGCTGCTAGTGGACCCCGCAGGCGCCGCCGCCGCCTCCGGGGGCTGAGGGGGGGGCTCCTCCGGAGTCGCCTTGGCCGCCGCCGCCTCTCCCCCTTCCTGGTCCTGCTGCTCCGGGGGTCTCGGCTCTTCCGTCTCCCCCGGCATCGGGGCTCGTCCGTCCCCCACCCCCTCGTCCCAGGAGGCGGAGGCGGCGGCGGCCGCGGCTGCTCCCCCCGCCCCCCTCAC